>DWGR01005791.1:0-10144 GCA_018247715.1 Heliconius burneyi
GTGGGTTGTGGCGCAACTGATACGATATTTTTATAACGGAAATCTTGCAGGATCGAAATTTACGCGGAAACATCCGCATTTGCCGTCAAGTACCTATCTCTTACCTAAACAGATGTGAAATAACTGTTTTTTTTATATTAAATACGACAATTGCGAGCAAAATTAAATAAGTTCCCAAAAGACTCCCTAAGCACTGACTAACTGATTTAGAGCATGACAGTATAGATCAGTGGTTCCCAACCAATGGTCCGCAGACCACCAGTGCTCCACAGAAGCCTAAAAGTGATCCACGAACAATTTAAATTGTAGTGCGGTGAGGCGGTAAGGCGTTAGACGCGATTTATTATCACAGTTTATATGAATTATACTTACAGAGTAGTCCCTGCAACATTGATATAAAAGTCCTTGAGAACCTTGGGAACCCCTGGTATGGATAAATAACCGTAATAAAATAATTAATATGTTTTTCTGAATTACACTTTCCAATACAAAAAGAATTATTAAATTCGAACTGGTAGTCCCTAACTAGTCATCAAACAAACTAACAAAGTATATTATATAATTATAAAGTAAAAACTGTGGTAAATGTGTTTAAACGAATAATAATACCGTGGGAATAAATGTTTTAAGACAATTATAGCGCATTTTCAATACTGAATCTCTTGTGTGTGGCATTCTTTCATCCATAAAATGGCCTTTGTTAGTAATTAGGTAAAATGGAAAGTTTATTATATAAATAGCAGTTCCATAACGCCATCGTGGCGCAATGGAAGTTTGACTGTAAACGTACACAACCTTAGGGTTGTAAGTAACATTAGGGGTAGTTAATTATTTTCTTTTCTCCACGCTGGGAAAACAGCGCCGCTGAAATTGGAGAAGGTACAGTGTTGATACAATGATTTTTTTCTTATACTGTTGCTTTTTACTGTTAATTTTCTTATGCTGTAATGCCAAATAAAGCGTGAAGCTAATTTTATCATATTTTGTTTCTAGATTTCACGCTTTATCCCGCACATAACATGGTAGATAGAGGGAATCTGGGAACCTAGTCTTAAGATATCTAAGACATAAAATATTTCATTCGCCCGAGTGGGAATTCGAGCCACAGGCCACAATTTATAGTCGCTCGCTGGTCTTTCTGCGCCACGACGGCCTAAACTACACATTTTAAATGTAACAAGATTGTAATCTACATAATTAGGTAGTTAAATAAACATTTATAAATAAATAATCCTTTTGGTTACCATCTGGAAATACTGAAATTTAGTAAAATCTTCCTATAGATATGTTATTTTCTAAAAAAAATATTATGATTTATATAGAAACATTCCCCCCAGAATGTTTCTAAGGAGAAATCTCCCACTTCCATGCTATAGAACATTTTCTTTGAAGAACAACTAAAAAAAAATAAGTAGGTACTTAAAAATATTTTTCACAATAGAATTAAAATTGTATATAGATGTTATACAAAACTCTCATACAAAATCTCGTACAAAATTCTCATATGTTATATCATATTTTTCTTATTTTTATATTTCTCTTAAGATCTTTTCCCCCCTTTGATGGTCTTAATATTTATAGAGAAACATTTAACATGGGCTCAAGTGAACTTACTATTGGATAACAAATTATATTTTTAATACATGATTTGACAATTTTGTATGTAATTGAGATATTTTGTCTTGGGAATACCTAAAATATCATTTGTTTACAGCATCACACTGTATCCCGCATGTAGCAGGGTAGGCAGTGGGAGCCTAGTGCTAAAACACTCCGATCCCCACTTTCCGCCTGATTCTGGAGGCATTGCTTATTGAGTAGGAGAACTCAACGCCGCGCTTTGCCTCGACACCAGAGCGAAGAAATGAAAATATTAAATATTCCCCAAATGGGAATTGAACCCATAACAGTCACACTTGTGCCCCTATGCCACTGGTCTACAATTTGATACAAATGAATATATTATTTCCTTTTATTTATATTGTGTATTACTTCTTTTGGCGCTTGGACGGCTTCCAATAGGCGCAGTTTCGAGTCCCGTTATACTGAAATTTGTATATGTTTTCTAAAGATTTTTTTATATTTTTGTAGAAATAACATGAACTGTTGAATAATATTAACATTTATATTTATAAATAGGATTAACACTTAATGTTAAAAATAATTCTACTTATTTATGTTACACGTGAGAATAGAATTTTAGCCTAAATTAAATATTAAATATATTTAAGCAGTTTCACGAGGTAGATGAAATCTCAAGTTGAAGACACTCTGTTTCCCATTTTATCAACTATTAGAGAGGAAAATTAAGTATTTTAAATATAATAACTAACAAATTTAGCATTATGTTCTCTCTGGCTGCCCCGCTAAAGATAAATAAAACGTAAAACACAAAAAACTATATATTTTCTCAAGTGGGTTCGAACTCACAACCATCGTGTTGGCGATTCCACTGCACGATGACCTCTATTAAATAAATTACAAGATAATTTCAGTAAAAAAAATTATACATACGGCATTTGTACTTCTAAAAAGTCTGCACAAATTGGTAACTTCTACTATTGTCAGATTTGAATTTGCGTATCAAATTTATAATATCCAATCAAATTATCTACGAATAATAAAATATTTTAGTGGCGTTGAGTTCTACCACTCAACAAGCAATGTCTCCAGAATTCGGCTGAAAGTGGGGAACGGAGTGTCTCAACACTAGGTTCCCTCTGTCTAGCCCGCCGTGTGCGGGATACAGCGTGAAGCTGATTTTATTAGATGGCTGAAACGAATCAAGAATGAAAATACTATTATTTTTGACACATACACATCTTTCTGAGCTGCATTGAGTAGCTATCTACTCTATATTAGTTATTAATAGATATAATAAATTTTAATTTTGTTTTGCTAAAGTTGAAGGATATCTATATTTATACTTATAATAAAATCGTAAGAGGATCGGTGTCTGTACTTGTAAGATATTAAAAAATATATATTATTGGGGACCTTTATTAACATGAGAATCCAAAACAATGATTTTTAGAATTTTTATTGTTTGTCTTAGCCTTTGTAATCACTAATCTCAGAATCGACTCAATTTATTTAGATGCGATTTTCACTATTGGATTCTGATAAGCTTCCGAAAACATATAGGTTTTATTTTATTACAATCGGCTTATAAATAAGAAAGTTATGTAAATTTAAAGTACTTAGTTCGACAAATTTTCTAATTCCCGTAACAGTTATTTTATACAACTGTTTTACTGATTAATACACTCCATTCTCCATTTTCCGCCGAATTCTGGAGGTATTGCGTGTTGAGTAGCGGAAGTCAACACCGCACTTTTTACCTGTACACCAGATCGAAGAATTATAGTATTAAATATTTCATTTTCTCAAGCGAAAATCGAAACCACGACGGGCTTTCAGTTACACGTTTGTGCCCCAGCACCACGACTAGGCCCAAATTGAATAGTTATCTAGTCTATATTAGAATAATAATTATGCTTGCTAAGGAAAGCTAAAAAGTGAAATTGAAGGCTATAGATTAAGATAATCGTATCGATGCACCTCCTGTATCTGCTGTCAGAATTTCCTCGGACATTTAAATTTTGTCGTGTATTGTCGTTATTAATAATTCTTCATTATTTCCATAAGATCACGAACGAAAGTCAAGTAAATCATAAAAGTCTAATCATAAAACCTTTTAGTCTTGACCTTACTTATATAGGTATAAAGATTTAAATCAACAATCTAAAAATGGATATATTATTATTTTTAACAAATTAAATAAATTGTAACAAGTGTATAAGAATTTCAACATAATACAATAAGAGCGGCTTAATTAGCGAAGAGTGAAAGGGTTGTTTCCAAGTGGAGCGAGTTCGAATCCCGCGACGTCGAATTTTTTATGACGTAATCTTATTACCATGAGAAAAAAACTATAAGTAAATATTTTACTTTCAGAATTAAAATATTTCGTCATCATTGTTATTAAATTATTTTAAAAAAATATCCTGTGGACTATCGGATTTTTATCATTATTATATTAGGTTTTTTTTTAATACAATAGTTGAGCTGACCGAAGCAACGGTTTTACTGGCCAGTTCTGTCAAACTGATAACAGTTAAAAGTAAACATTACTTAATGATATGGTGTATTGAGAGCCTACACTACAACCATAGTTTGATATAGCAATCTATTTTTTGAGTTTAGCTTGCCAATAACCAATCTAAGTACTTCATTTTCATCTCTTTTCAATCTCAGATTGGATAGCAATGTAGAACAATCCAAAATTGACGCTAACTGGAGATAGGAGATTGATTATAAATATTGGGCGTTAATGGCAAATAGACAGATAATATATATTGAGCAAAAAAGCCATTTT
Source organism: Heliconius burneyi (assembly GCA_018247715.1). Classification (NCBI taxonomy): domain Eukaryota; kingdom Metazoa; phylum Arthropoda; class Insecta; order Lepidoptera; family Nymphalidae; genus Heliconius; species Heliconius burneyi. The sequence continues at coordinate 4,379 of DWGR01005791.1, forward strand.
AATTTGGATTAACGCCGTTCGTTCAAATTGGCTTGGAAGACTTACGTCCAGTTAAGTTCATTCGTTCAAAAAATTCTACGTCCATTGACTCGCTCTCGTGGTAACAGTAAAGGTTAAATTCATCTGGAGTAAAACCACGGGCATTTATTTGTATTATGATTACATATAGGATATGTATATTAAATAATAACATAATAGATTCGCGATCTCTCAGATCCCGTCTAGGCCAACCTGTCTGCCGAGGTCAGTTAGCTATTAAATAATAAGTCTTGCTCTTAATAAATGACTGCACAGAAATTGATTTATAATTGCATCTAGGATGACATTTATTTATTGTAAACATATAAGTTATATAGTGTTGCACAGGGGCCAAAGCGCGTGAGTGTAAGCGCGACAGGTTCTGAGTTCGATACTCAGTTGAAAAATTTTTTTTTATTCATTCTTCTTTGCTCTAGGGTCGAGGTAAAGCGCACCGTTCAATTACGCTAACAAGCCATGCCTCCAAAATTCAGGTTGCCTCTGCGTATGCTGCTATATGCGGGATACAAGGAGAAACTATTAATAATTGGCCAAAAAACTCTTAGTCAATCGTGTTACACGCTAAAAAAATCAGAATCTTAAGCATAATTTTTGGGGCCTGTATGGGAAGATATACCCTTTTATTCTTGCATAGGCAAAAAAACATTTTCCTTAAAGAAAATGTGAAAAAAAAATGTTTTACTCATCTATTGACTTGACTGTTGCGCTATAGATCTTAACTCGAGATGGAAAAAAATATTACTGATTACCAAGTAGTGATGAGGCCATCGTGGCGCAGTGGCACAAGGGTGTGATTATAACACGACGGTTGTAGGTTCGTACCCCACTCGAGGAGGTGAAACTGATTTTGATTTTTATTTAAATGGTGATTACTTCCAAATGACCACAGGAGGCCATGCACCGGACAAAGCTATACGAGTATACTAAATGGAGCTAATCTAATTAACAGTACTAAAAAAACCAATATACGACTATAAATATTTATAAATGATCAATCTATACATATAAATAAAATTGTAGTGTCTGTCTGTGCTTTCAAAGTACACTTACATAATATGAAAAAAACATTCGTATACGTTCGAGCGGGCGAAGCCGCGCGGGGGCTGCTTATTTTAAATATAATAACAATAATCTAGTATTACAAATTGTAATTCGATCTCGTTTAGTTTAAAATTATAATTTTCTTTTGTAACATAACTGACTATGTCATCATCTAATCATCATAATAATGTTATTCTAAATATATGTATGTATGTTTGTCCATTTATCCTATGAGCGATTTTTTCACGGTCTTTTAAAATGCATTACATTTTAAAAGACCGTGAAAAACATGACCTTTCATTGCAAAGACTTCCGCGGAGATAATCTTTATTTTTATATATTTTTCTATTTTTATTAGCACTGATATCTTATAACTGTAAACGTGACAGTATAATTATTTCCTCAAATACAACGATTGCGTAAAATAAGAAAATTCCTTAAAGTGAAACGGAAACATTTTTACTTATTTCCGGTCCTATAAGGTCGTTTCCTAGCGGTCTCTTAGCGAAACACAGGCTATTGAAATATCTTTAGGTAAAGCAAAAATTTATAACCCCTCAAGCGGGATTACAATCTGCAATCATCGCAATTCATCTGACGATTTCGTAATAAATCCTATTGTGTATATTTTTTTCTATAATAAAGCATATTTTTCTTTTCCAGGCAGCTATGTTGTCAGTGCAGGAACTGATGCCGTCTGCAGCCAGCCTTATAAACAAAGCACTAGAATCCTTCTTTCCTAATTTGATCGATCCATTCTTAAGGGTGAAAGCGAAAGATCTGTTTTTCGATGGAATATTCTTGAATTGTAGCGGTCAAGACGCAGCTTTGAGTAAGTAATTGCTGGTTTTTTTACTTGATGGGGTACCTAGTGAATTTAATCTTAAGACACTACGTTCTCCACTCTCCGCCCAATTCTCGAAACATTGCGGGTTGAATGGCGGCACTTTGTCTTGTTACCCGGGACAAGTTATGGACATAAATATTATAATCTGATCCAGTCTGATTGCATTCATCGTGATTGCGATTGCCAATCGAGTAGTTTCATTTTCAGAATGTAAAAAAATCTAGCTTAAACACAAAATTACATTCAAATTAAGATTTTTTTTCGGTTTTTGTCGGTTATAAATTGCAGTAAAAAAGTAAATATCACTAACCCAAGGTCTACCTAATAAAAAGCGTAAGATAAAAATAAGAAAAAAGAATAAAAAACATAAATAAATAATTATGGGTTTTTTTATAGATAAAATTATATATAGGTATTGTAATAAATAATTCTTAATGCAATTCTTAATGCTTATTCATAAGCAGCAGGGTTGCAAGAGGATACCTGTTAAGAGGCTCCGATCCCCAACATCGCCCAATTTTCATAAAAAATATGTAAAATAAGAAAAGAATATATTATTAAAATTTACAACCGATGCGTGACCGTTCAAGACAATTTGAAATGATAAAAACTGTATAAACATGCTTTTACAAATCTGTACTAAGTAGTTGACGGAATTACAAATCTGTACTAAGTAGTTGACGGAAATTATTTAAAATTCTTAAAACTCGTTTATTTTTTTCATTTACACAGTTAGACTATTTAGACTGCTCTATAAAATATGTTAATTTATTAATATTAAGTCACATGATACGATTCCCACTCTTGCCAATGATAAAGCGCGGCGTTGAGTTCCGCCTCTTAAATCTACATCTCAGAAATTCAGAAGAGTAATGTCTTAAAAATAAGGCAGAGGTAACCTAATGTTAAGACAATCCAAATCCACGCACCGCCCAATTTTCGAGACAGCGTGCGTAGTCATGAAACTCAAAGCCGCTTATTTACCAGAGCGAGCAAATGAAAAAAAAAATTTCCCGAGCAGAAATCGAACCTACAACCGGTCGCACTTAGACAGAGTGCCTCGAAATAGCTGATAATATAATAATTGAAAAAAAATTAAATCATCTTCACGCTGTATCCCGCACACAGCAGGATAGGCAGAGGGAACCTAGTGTTAAGACACTCCGTTCCCCACTTTCTGCCGAATTTTGGAGGCATTGCGTGTTGAGTGGCAGAACTCCACGCCGCCTTTTGCCTCGACACCAGAGCGAAGGAATGGACATATAAACGCAAATAAATATTTCACTTCCTCGAGTGGGGATCGAACCACCAACCGTCGCGTTACAGTCACAACCTTGTGCCGCTACGCCACAATATTTAGAAATGTATTTATAAAAATAAAAGAAAAACATGCTAGCTGAATAAACTTTTATTACCGTAGTAAAAAGAGAAACTCAACATCTGTGACGTCTCTATAATGAAATTCCATACATTACTTTTCTATACCAAGTTTCGAATTAATACTTTGTTAAAAGTTGTGATGTCTTAAAACTCGTTTTCGCAAAGGTCTTCGGTAGGGCAATGACCCCGATATAATATTTACTCGACCCTGGTACACACTCGGCTGATCAAAGATATAATAAACAATACACCTACTTTATTTATATTTTATTTTTAACTTTATTTCTTAGATGGGAAAAAACTTCGCTTACAAAATGTTTAGAGATATTTATTGATCTAATCAAACCGAAAGTATTATATTTATAAATATTGCCTCAATGGGAAACGACCTTGTAACCATTTATGTACTCGTATATATATTATATTCTTGTACTTCCCAAACAACGTCACCATTGCATTAGTACTTGCATTATTTTGACAGATGTCTGAATACACACGATGATCGTGGGTTCGACCCGTTCTGGTAAATAACATTTAAAAAAACGGTCTATTTTTAAATGGGATGAGCACATAAGAGAGAGGGAGAGGTCTCATCCTCCCTACAAAACTCGAATAACAATTGTAAAAAATATCTCGACAAAGTTGAAAAAAATATGTTTAGAGATAGTACATTATATTTACTTAGTTGATATAATAATATGTAAGAATATTTTTAATAAATAACGGTAAAGTGCACTGAGAGTTCCGTTCAAATTTCAGGTCAACGGGCACTGCAAGTTATATAATTTGACAAACTTACGTTTGCGGGTGTACGCTCCCGTTTTGTATGACATGCACTACAATTATAAGTTTGTAATAGTTTTTATCTTTAAAAACATTAAGCTCCTGTTAGTATTGATCCTGACTAGATCTGACTTTGTACGAATATTTAATAAGATATTCAGATGATATCCATAGATAGAGTCTATTGTTACATTTCATCAAATATACTAAAAGAAGGAGATTATGCTATATATAAAATATTTTAATATTTAATGTATTTAATCTGAAAATATATAACAGCTAAAATATATTACCACGAATTCAATACAGATTTTTGATCGACCTTCAACTTACATCAACGACATCAAGATAACCGCGGTTTACTTCATTTTATCCACAATGTCTTATTTGTTGCTTAAACCTGATAACAGATGGCATTGCAAAAATTAATGTAATTATAAAAAAAATAAAGTTTTTCTTATAAAAATATTTAATAAATGTTGACACAAATTACAGAAATAAAATTTTAATTTCAACTACATTCTTATTTCTTAGCGTAGTTGAATGAGCTTAGGTAATCCTTATATTTAACATAATGTTATTTCCATGGTCTCTTTAGATTCGCCAGAATTCAAAGAGTTTAAGAAATAGAAGCTATTTCTTAAGCTCTTTGAATTCTGGCGAATTCAATTCTCTATCCCAAAAATATTATTTAATTTTTTTAACCTCACAATACCCTATCCTAAATAGCAGAGTAGATAATGGGAACCTGGGAACCTAATGTTACTCTCCGTTCTCCTTTAAAACTTTTCTTTCCTCCACTTTACGGCGAACTCTTTAGGCATTGCATGTTGAGTGGTGGAACTCAAAAAAATATTTCATTCCTTCGAATGGGTCTTCTTCGCGTCTACTGTCGCACGCCTGTTAAAAAATGTAAATATTGTAAAACTAAAAAAACATATTTTCTTTTCAGGGCTAGTATGCGGTAAGATAAAGATTGACAAGACACCAGTTATGAGACCTTCGGAGGATGGCACTGGTTTCTACTTTTCCATGTTTTCTCATGTAAGTTTGTAGCAATATATTACTAAGCGATTTTGCTATGAGATTTTATTTAAGATAATTTACGATTATAATATGTATACTTTTAAGTCTCGAATTTATATACATAGTCGATTTTGGTACAACCTCTACGCCGTCGTGGCGTCTCGGATGTTCAATTCCTACTCAAGGGAATAAATTATTGTATTTTCCAGTACTGGTATCGACAATTAGCGGAAAAGCAGAAAAAAGTAAAGACGAGTGATTTTTTATTTCTTATTTTATTTAGTAGGTATAAAGAACTGAGTGTCTTAACACTAAGTCTTCTTAATAAGCAATCTATCATTTTAATTTTCTTTTTAAGCTGAACACAACAGAATCAGGGCCGTACGAGGTCAATAGAGGCATAGCCGACCTGTCGAAGTTAGGTAATATAGAGACTTACAAAGGTAGCTCTATCAACAAACAATGGGGCAACGACTACTGCGGCAAAATAAATGGCAGCGACAGCTCTATCTTCCCACCTTTTAATGGAAATCCACCGAATAGGCTTTATATATTCGAGCCTGAAGTATGCAGGTCAGTAATATATTGTGTAAAGATATGTTTTAATCAACTTCACACTAACCCGTATGGTAGGCAGAGAGAGCCTCAAG
>DWGR01005792.1:0-10144 GCA_018247715.1 Heliconius burneyi
GCAAGAGGGTACTCTGTCCCTGAATAAATGCAAGCACTATGTGGCTGCCTGTGAGGAAGTGGACAGTCGTAAGGCTCCCCCTGCGGGACTCGAACCTTGGAAGGCACGATCTCAGTTGATATTATGTAGAACTATCATTTAGGCTTTTTTAAGACGAAAATTAATCAATAGATACTTAATTTGGACTTTAAATCACTAAGAATAAATAATTCTCATCAATTTAGTTATTTTACGATGTTATTAAATAAATAATTACAGTGAAAGTGTCTGTTCCTCTATGAATTCTAGTAACGGGCGGAGTGTATGAAAATTTTATTAATCCCTTACTACTTTATACTGGAAATGATTATATAACTTTCTTCCTCGAGTAGCAAACGTTATTAAATATTTTAATACTAGGTTCTCTTTGCTTACTCTGCTATTTGCGGGATAAAGCGTGAAGCTAGAAAAATGCATCTTTTGAAATAGTTATTCTAGAAATAAAAATCACTCCTAGTTTTAGATCACATTCAGCGAAGTCTTTGATTTTCTCAACCAATATTGTATCTGTACAGCCAACAATAAGTTAAATATTCATTTGAATATTCATTGTATTCTAGATTTCATAGTAAACACAAACTTTTGATGAATTATAAAAATCTTTTCAAAGTGCTACATTTCGACTGATGAAACGAAAGAACATTAAAGCATTCAGGAGCTGCATTTTTAAATATACTTTAACTAAAATATTTTTAATGTTTTGACTGTATAAACTATAATATATTTTTTTATATTCATAAAATACTGTACTTTATTAACTAAAGTGTTTCATCACTTACTTCACTCGCTTCATCCAGTGATATTTTCGCTTCGACTTGTACAAAATATAACTAGCTATACACAAAAAGCATTAACATTGATTTTATACAATAAAAATATATTAAATATATGGAGGCCGTCGTGACGCAGCGGCACAAGGGTGTTACTGTAACGTGACGGTTGTGGGCTCGATTCCCACTCGAGGAAGTGAAATATTTATAATTACGTTTATATTTCCGTTTTCTTCGCTCTGGTGTCGAGGCAAAGTGCGGCGTTGAGTTCTGACACTCAACACGCAATGCTTCCAGAATTCGGTAGAAAGTGGGGAACGGAGTATCTTAGTACTGGGTTCTCTCTGCCTATCGTGCTGCATGTGCGATACAGCGTGAAGCTACACACAAAAATTGAACACCGACAATAATGCAAGCAACAATACTGTTGAATCCCAGTACCGATTCTTTGACTCCTCTCCCTTGTCACCTTTAAAAGAGCTCCAAAGAAACGCATAAATTTAAGAGACGTGAGTAAATTTTATATACAATATGTTTTATTTTTTTTACATATTTTAGTACTTTCAAATATATTTAGACTTACATAATTCATGATATTAATTATTAATAAATTATTTCTTAAATCTCATTTGTGACTTCCATCTGCGTCTATCAATGTGTAATAGGTAACGAAAAGGGAACCTGCCATCTTATTTGAACCTATTACTTGCCGTTCGATAGGTTCAAGCACGTACCCACACACAAGGAAAGAGCATACGTGTAACTGCCTAAATTAATTTTTTAGCAGATTTTTTAAATAATTTAAAATTATAATGCCCACCGTAATCAAAATTAACAATTTCGACACTTTGTTATCATCAATAAAGTGAATTATAATTATAAATCACGCGTCATCCACCGCAGTACTACAGGCAATTGAACTAACGAGCGATTGTACGTAGAGCTGTGTTGCATTTACCCGATTGCTTGCACGAGTGATTTGTCGCAAATGTTTTTTTTTTATTAATTGAGACCAATCGTGACGCAAGGACGCAAGCGTGTAACTGTAAGCGCAACAGGTTGTGGGTTTGGTTCCCATTCGAGGAAATAAAATATTTTGAAGGAGTCGAGGCTTTGAGTTCCGCCAATCAACACGCTATGCCTTCAAATTTTGATGAAAATTCGCAAACGGAATTATCATAATAAGAATTAAGTCTTAACACGCATTTCCGAGCCCTCTGCCCTTGATATGCTATGTTTACAATGTACAGGATACAGCGAGAAGCTTAAAAAGAAGAAAAATATATAATATAAATAATTCTTTTTAAAGCATATTCTAAATAATTCCGATGACCTATACGACCTCGATATAGTATTAACATCATCAATTCACTTCTAGATCATACGAAAACTTCGAAAGATACACTAGTCAATCATTTCGAGTTTGTTTAGGTAGAGAGAGGCTGGGATTGTGGAGGCGAGCGTTAATGCGCTTTAATGGGTCCTCTTGGCCTACAGTTAGATCTTAAGTACTGCTCTGGGCTCCTCGGCCTGCGATGGGTCCAGCAACCACACGTTAAGTCCATGGAATGCAAAATAATACAAAAATATAACCATAACATATCTACAAAAACAATAAATATAAATGTAACTAAATGATTACACTCTTTAGAAACTTTTCTACAGAAAATTCCAGCAACAAAACGGTTACAAGACTGCAATCAATCATACCGGACAATGCATCTTCTGTGTTCGAGCAATCACACTTCACTGTAAATGTTTTCGTATTTCCCTTCGCCTCGTACCTCCACAAATCACACGCGAATTCTCACAATAAGCCTTAGTTGTCTTGTATTTTACAATAACATGGTTTTAATTATATATAAATACAGGTATTTTGTTTTAAAAGTTATTATTATATATTTATGCTTTTATACGTAATATAAAAAAGATACAGAGTTTAATTTATTGAACGCACATCTTAGAACGCGAGCACGGACTGCCAACATTGGGTCGACATGCACTTTGGACAGTTCACTCGGACGTTTCATCAACAAATTGAGTATTCTCTGGCGATTGTAGACGAGATATACTTTTGTTCTGCTGGAAGTGGTTTTATTTACTGTTTATTCATAATTAAAATAAGAAACAAACCTTTAAAGGTCGAATAAAAAAATAATTGACAAAAAAGATGAAAATCTTTTAAATTTCATTTTTAATACCTTAGTTTTTAAAGTAATGCTATAAATATAACATACTAAAAATGTTTTGGGTCATCGTCACGATGCATGATGCATTTTTAGGACCCTATTTATAAAACCACTTTCAAGTGTGAGATCAATCTTGAGAGCGATCTTGAGATGGTATGTTGAGAGTGGTTTATAAATACAAATCTTAACATTTTTGCAAATTTTAATTGGCTATTTTTTTTATTTAAAATAAATAAAATCACTTTCATTTGTTTCATTCTCTATGCATTGCTCGAAAATTTGCTAAAATGCTTTCAAAATAAATTAATTTTTAACAAAAAGAAAAACCGACTTCTAACAACAAACTAAAAAGTAACAAAATAATTTTACAAAGATTTTATAAATTTGAAGCTTAAGCTTAACATATAAAAATATTCCGGGTACGCAAAAGGAACCTGGAAATCTATTTTTAAGCGACTTCCGTTCAGAAATTTTATCAAATATACCTTTTTATTTCAATACTTTCTTTTTTTTAATTCTAGCAACCGAATATTTTATACAAGTAATTATATAATTTTAAGCAAACAAATTCAAATTGAAATATTGTACAAACACGTGGTCTGGCACCCCCCCTCGCTTAGATACCGCATGCAGTGCTCTAGCCAATTCCATTCTACAACGACCGCGAGTACAAGTACTAAAATGTCTGACTAATGTAACTTAATGCCCAGGCGCCGATACTTTCTACATCTGAGAAATTAAAAATAGTTACGTATAATAATATCCCAGAACAGTGATTGAATCTGTAATCATCATTTTCCGAGATATTTACAAAATTTACTTAATATACAATTTTTAGGGTTCCGTTCCTAAAGGTTACCCTTTATTAAGACTTTGCTGTCTGTCCGTACATCTGACCTCGGGCTGTATCTCATGAACCATATTATTTAGACAGTTGAAATTGTCACAGATAATGTATTTTGGTTGCCGCTATAACAATAAATATTAAATAAGAAAATAATATTCAAGCGGGTTCTGGTAGAACAAACGTGATTCTCGTGTGCATTTTCTTTCCTGTCTGACTCGCACTTGGTCGGTTTTCTATTAAATTCTCAATATTCGTGTAGGTAAATTGTAAACGAGTATCTGTCAGGTTTTATTCGACGACCTGTACTGCATTCCGCTCGGATTCGTTATACCAATTTTAGATGTACTAGTGTTCTCTATTCCTGAACCTATCTTTGAAATGACCCTGAATTTCACACGAACGTTTGTACAGCAAATCAAAGGATTTTTTATTTCTTTCCATACGGTTATTGTAAGCTGGCGCTTATAAGTTTTTTATATTTTGGTTGTAGTAATATGAATTAATTATTATTTTAAATTGAACTTATTAATTATATTCATTAATACAATTAAAATAACTAGTTAGCCAATATCCAATTATATATATATATATATATATATATATATATATATATATATATATATATATATATATATATATATATATATATATATATATATCTGTATTATATTAGTCACGCTACAATCTACTAGGGTAATAGCACCAGTAACCGACCAGCACCAATTATCAAAATTTTTATTGAACTTCCGACAGTAAAGATGTAAAAATTAATTATATATGTATGCATATTAAGAAAATAGAGGCCGTCGCGGCGCAATGGCACAAGGATGTGACTTCGTGCGCTGCAAAATCTGTGTGGGTTCGATCCCACTCGATGAAGTGAGCGAGGAAATTAAATAAAAATATTTAAAAAATCTACAGCTATCTTTTAAGAAACTTTTTTTTTAAATTACTCTATGTAAGCTTATTTTCATCGAAATAACAAATGTCGGGTTCGGGGTCAACGGGTTTATTTAAATTGACTTTTTTCATTTATTGAAATATCGATAATAATTAGTCTAATCTAAGATATATATTTTTTTGTTGATTAGTTTTGTTGTAAAGAAAAAAACAATCGTCGTATGGTTCAAGCGGGTGAAGCCATCAGCGGGTCACTATTCAATATAGTAGTTTGTACATCTCCTTATATAAACGATTTGTAACAGAAAAATTAAAAAAATCCCATTAAAAGAGTTATCAAGATGCTCTAGTTTTTTTATTACGTCCCTTCCATTGGGAGATAATGGGCGCGACGTGTAAGGGACAAAGGGCGATTTAGCATATAGCTTTAGGCGCTTTTGATTAGTACTTGAAAAATGCTGTCCAGAATTCCTCTTTGAGGTGTAAAGTGTTAATTGATTTTGTATAAACCTACCTATCAATATATTTTTATGTCAGGAAACAAATATTGGCCGTAATGACAGGTGATGGTTGTGGGGTTCGATTACCACTTGGAGATCTAATTTTTTTCACTTCTTCGCCCTGGTAACGAGACAAAGCGATATGTTGAGTTACTCAACTCATAATGCAAAGTCCCGAAAATTGGGCGGAAAGTGAGCAGTAGCAGTCTTAAAGCCAGATTTTCTTATGGTTGCTTTGACGTTTTACGTGCAACGTGGAGCTAAAACATGATGGATAGCCGAAAGTATGAGATGGATTTATGATGTTCCGATATTTCTACTTGCATAGATAATGAATAAAGAAAAAAAATCAACTTCACGCTTTATCCCGCACAAGGCAGGGTGAGTAAAGACTCACCGTCTCTTATTTAAATGAAAGAGAAATATTTACCTAAATCTGTATATATTACATAAATCGATAAATTTACCGATATGACTCACAAGTTTTACCTGACCTAAGCCTTTGGTTACCTTCAGTCAAGATAATGGACGAAGTGTGTTATTGACAAAGGACGATTAATCAAAACGCCATCGAGCGACAAGTTGGCAGGTACTTTATGAAACGACACCTCAATTTACACCGAGCTCGATGTAAACTGACTGGATGAAACCCTTAGAGATGAAAATTGTAATATTTTCAAAATGTTGTATATATTTTTTGCATACATTATTTTGTGTTTTATATAAGCAAGGTCTAGCAGTTCCTACTCTCTGACAGCTCCTCTTTGAATAAAACCCGATTTCCAGAGCAAAAGAGACTTGAGCAGATAATGCTTGGGTGGAACGGAGTCCTTTTATATAATATAGGTTTGTATTTCTATTAATAAAAGTTTTATATTTTGTAATTACTTGGCCCCGGTCCCTGGAACTGAGTGATTTCGTTTCAACTCTTTCTGCCCGCTCGGTAGTTTCTACCTGGCTGTAGGTGAAAATACAAGTATGCAATTTACTCTTGCGAGTTCAATTTAGTCCTTAATGGGTCCGCTTCGCTCGCGGCGGAAATCGCTAAGCTAAAAAGTCGGAACAAATTAAAAAAAAAGCATGTTAATTTCAGTATATAACACGCAAGGAGTTTAAATGGTGGGAAAACGATAGGAAATGTTTTCACAATAACTTTTGCTAATGCTATTATATGTGGGAAGTATTTTTATAATGATTTTAATTTTAGCAGACAGCAGGTAAACAGAGGGAACCTAGGGTTTATTTATCTATTTATTTCGATACTACAAACGCTTGGTCCGTACCCTTTTTTATTTTATTATTAGATTTAATTTTCTTGTTATATACGAGTATATTCATTACATTATTGTTTTTATACCTACAATTAATACCTATTATAAGAAAATATTATTTTAAACTTTACATTATTTTATAACCTAGGGTTAAGATACTCCGTTTTCGCCCAATTTCCGGCTGCTGCGCCACGAAACCTGACAACCTTAGCTATTACTAACATGGGACTTGAATCCCCAAGCTGATGATATTTAATTTAGACTTTACCTTCAATATGGAAATATATAACTTTATGAAAAAAACTCTCTAATTATTGTTTCCACAGAAATGAACTGAAACTTGTTATCACCTTAATATTTTCCAATAACTTTCTTATCTTTATAGCACGTTTTCAAAGACCTGTGTTATCTCAGGTGTGACAAAAGCTTTTGCGGGGTTGTGTAGGCGTAAATACTCTAGTCCTATATAAAAGGTAAGAATAAAATATCTCATGCTAGATCTTACGTATGGGATATCTTTTTTTACCTTCACGCTCTATCATTATCAGGATCTATCATTAGCAGGATAGGCAGAGGGGACCTGTTCTTAAGACGTTCTGTTCTTATCGCCACAGCAAAAATATCAAGTAATTCATTCCTTCGAGTGAGAATCGATATCTAACATATATAATTTGTTATCTTCATTAAACATGTAGCATCTCCTCTTTTGACACATCAGCAGATTTTTTATATATGAAACCAGTATCCGATGATAAATATATAATAAATGTGCAGAACAGTAGCTAAAGATTTACAAGCTTTTATCACAGCTTCCAAATAATTAAGAATTTTGTGTGACTCTGGCCACTGTTATATATTTTTATCTGTGTTGTTACAAAAGTCGAAACAATAAATTTTCTCCGCTATAAAAGAAAATCTAAAACATAAAGATAAACAAGTCGCTCGTTTGCCTTGTCCTTATACCATAAAAAAAACAAACTCTTCAGTATATAATGTTTATCGATACGTAATTTATTAGTTTATTTAGAAGGAGTAGCTTAGTTACTCGGCTATACGCACTAAAAAAAATTATTATTTTTATTTTATTATTGGTTAAGCTGAAATAAAAAATACATCTCTAGGTATATTTGCTATTAATTAAATGGGTGTGACTGATCAATTTAATGGATTTGATGAAGAAGCATCACCACGATATTGAGTAATGACGTTAACAGCATGCATTACCTCAAGGGTACTTAGCATGATTAACAATCTGGTATGAAGAGCAATCTTAATTATTCTATAATTTAATATGATTAAATTTTTTAGTTTTTTTTATTATCACTTTTCGCCTTTATATTATAGAATAAGAAGAGAAACCAAGTGACTCATTACTCTATGTTATAATGTTATTTAAAATAATGTTTTTTTTTATAAATAAAATTTGTTTAATACATTAATTAATAAATCTAAGGTAAAGTATTTGCCATGTTATTTGATTTACTATAATCGTATCAATAACAAGGTTATTTTACAATTTCGGTCAGACTTCAATTTTATTTATATATTTAGGAATTACAATTCGAATTTTTATCTATCTCTATATATAAAAAAAACAGTAAAAATATTTTGTATGGATTTTTTTTTATTTCTTGTCTGTCTGTATGTATGATCACGCTAATCTTCGAAAGTACTGTAACGATTTACTCAAACTTTCAACAATTGTTTTGTTATCAAAATCGGTTTATTAAAAAAAAGGTACTGGCATTTGAATGAATTTAGGGCATTAGTTTGCCTACGAATAAATTGCAATCCATATCTATACTTATAATAAATCTGTATTTGCTTGTGAGAAATCTGTATTTTTAACTTATATATTATGAACTATTTTTTTGACTTTCAAAACAAGGAGGAGGTTCTCAATTCAATATTTTGGATTCTATATTTGATTCATTTATTGTATAATTATTTTGAATTCGATTTCAATATTGGATTATTCGATTCGATTTGGGTAATTTTTGTAATATGCAATGAATACAGTTATTTTACAAAGAATATGATAAATCCTTACCCAAAACAATAATTTAACATTTAAGACTGTTTCTGATCGAGGTCATTAAATTATTCATTGATATCAACACATGACTCTCAGTCAATTCTTTTTATTTAAAGAATAATCATGTAGTTCAAGCGGGCGAAGCCGCTGGCATACCGCTAGTACAATATAAAATTTTATAATCAATCAATTAAGTTTGAAGTTGTTCACTTTATATTTATTTCTTTCGTTTTATTAATCAAAAGTGAAGATATAGAAAAAAAAGTCCTCACGTCTCGGAACTTACAATTTAATTGAATTTTTTCCAGTTTTAATTAAAAATCGTTTGATTTATCTTCTTTTAATTATTTCTCAAATCGTTACGTCGAGTGCGGAAGTAAAGGGTTTTTAAGACATTCAAAGTTAATTGGACCAGTACTCAAAATACATTTATTATATTTGAAGTCGTCGTGGAATAGCGTTGACTGTCAATGCGATGGTAGTGGGATCGATTTCGAACTCGGGTGAAAGAATTACCTCAGTTCCTCGCTCTAATACAAGTCGGGACGTTGAGTTCCGACACTCTACACGCAATGGAGTTGACATTTCTCTACCTACGTATAAAGAAGCATGAAGTTTAAAAAATTATTTTTTTATCAGATCTGAATTAAATAATTATAATCTTCTTGTAAATTATTCGCTCAACTCAACACGCAAAGATTCGAAAATTTCGCAGAAAGTAGAGAACAAAGTGTCTTAACAACTCTAGATTCTCTCTTCTAGCTCTCTCTAGAAGCTAAAAAAAAAGAAGAAACATCTTTTTTTCTAGTCTATGAAACATAGGTAAATATAGTATGAGTATACTGGTTACCCAAGCCACAGGTTAGCGTCTAATTTTAAATACCACGGTTGTGGATTTCGTTCCCCCTTTAGGGAAACGGTGTAACTTCACAAATCAAAGCGTGTTGTTAAATTCCCCTATTCAACACGCAGTCTCGAAAACTGGCAATTGCAGTGTCTTAACTCTTTCCTCTGCCTAACCTGCTGCAAGCGGTATACGCCGTGAAGCTAAATATATTAATAAATTCCCATACATATGATATTCAATAAACTTATTATAATAAGTTTATTATTTTATATATACTTCAAAATACATAGTAAAAGCACATTGGCCAGCTTAAAGTTAGATAAACCAGTAATACCATCCCTTATACTTCGCCGCATTCATATAAAATCGTAAACCCTTCCGTTATTCTATTGACTTGTGGGCAAAATCCTTTTGGGTATTATGTCACGACTAATTCTTATTCCCGACTATGTTTGTAAAAATAAAGGATTCTTATACTTATGTTTCGTTGTCATTTTGTTATTACTAACTAAATTAATTTAAATGTTTTCTAGATGAGTGGGGGTTCTTTATCTTATATTATAATACCTTACCTTTGCTTCGACACATAGGTAAAGTTCAAAATGTTTTATTACAATTGTTTAACAGTATTTTCAAAAATTTGCATACCACAATTTAGTAGCGGTTTTTGTATGGCACTTGAAGCCATTTAGAACAAGGTGCTCTTATTACTTACTATACAGATATAAATATTATGCTATAATATA
>DWGR01005793.1:0-10144 GCA_018247715.1 Heliconius burneyi
ACCCTGCGAATGTTCGGCTAAGATAAGGGCACTTTTTGTCTCATAATACGAGGTTCTTAATGTCGCCTTTGTTGAACTCGTAAAGGGTTTAGGAGATTTACTGGGATGTGTGATAGTTTGCTGTTACATATAAGTTTGTTTAATATACTCGTATGTGTTAATACTTATTTTAAATTTAATTTATAACTGTTAGTGCAAAAAATATGTATTTTTTTTATATTTCATAGTTCAAAGTTCATTTACTAGAATTTGAAAATGATTATTATTCTTATTATTTTTATAGAAATATATTATTAGAATAATATGACATGTAAGCGCTACAGGTTGTAGGTTCAATTCCTACTTGAGTAAATAAAATATTTAATATTTTCATTATCTTCGCTCTGGTGTCGAGGCAAGCGCGGCGTTGAGATCAGCCATTGAAAACGCAATGCCTCAAGAATTCGGTGGTAAATAAGGAATAAAGTATCTTAACACTAGGTCTCCTCTGCCTATCCTGTCGCGTACGGGATACAGCATGACGCAAACAACACATATTCACATTTCCTCGAGTTCAAATCGAAGCTTGTTCTTATAAAAACACCATATTCTTACTAGCTTCACGTTTTTACCGCATGTTACAAAAACGAACAACACAAAAACTTAGTGTCGAGTGGTGAAACTTTATCTACCAAAGGGAAGAAATGAAAATGGTTCATTATATCTAGTGGGAATTGAACCCATGACCATATATTATTACGCCCAGCCTATATATTATTACGATACAATTACATGTCCCATTATCAAATCTCTAATTCCTGCAATGATTGTAGTCAGAAGCCACAGCTATGTACATACATACATACGTAGATACACAATGTACTGCGTAATAATATATTATTAATACCTATATATGTCAGTTCACAAGTTATTTAGGTCATGCTGGAATTTATATGAATAGCACGCAAGGCTTGTCACAGGACACTAGGCTCGCTGTAAACAGCTATATTCGATTTTCTTTCATATTATTTATATCATTGATTTTCTTTTCCTTTGAACATATACCACTTGTTTTATTAGAAATTAGATCTATAATGGACGCAAAGTCAAATATAAAGTATATTAATTGAAATGTGAAATTAATGATTTTTCCATTTTAACCGATATCTTTTTAGATATAAATTTGATTTAGATATTGACTATTAATTATATGGAAATTTTTAAAGTAATTGAATTTGAACCTGTACCATCTTAGATAGTTCCGTTCATATATAACTTCTCGTTCTCTATAACTTAGAATAAGATTTCTATTGTTTTGTTTTTGTTGCAAATTAATATCTAATTGATATTAATATCTAAGTGATGAGTTACCAAATTAAGGGAAGACTTTAAAAGTAACTTTTAATTTTTAAAGATAACCTAAAAACTTCACATTTCATGTAATTAAAAAATAATACTTTTCTCAAGAGAGACAGAATAAGAGATTCAGAGGAAGACCTCGGTTGAGCTTTGATTAGCATTTCGACACAGTATTGATTGGAGGATCGAGGTCTTGTAAAAAATTTCATATTTTATCACAGCCCATATCAGTGGACGAGGTGAAAGAGTTAGAAAGACACCGTAGATTATCTTTTCTCCCTGAAAAACAAAAAGTAAAACGTGAAACTACAAAAGGCATAAAACATCTAATTTCAAGATAAACAAAGAATTTCTATAGATACCTGGCCTTAGAAGTGAACCAGACTAGCCATTCTTCCATCTATAGACCACACTGCATAGTCCGAACTCTATTCCTTACAACAAAGGCCCTATATGAGGTATTCTATAGTATTAAAAGATAATACCCCTCGTGAGATCCGCTTAAGATATCGATTAAAGTCTAGGTCATTTATTGCGTTATTAAGCTTCGTATATATTTGTATGTAGGTTTATCTGAGCTTATCTCTTATACTGTTGGGATTACAATAATCCTTTAATGTTAATAGAATTTTGTGTGGAGGCAATAATAAGTGTATTTATTTGTATGTTGTTTTCGATGTAATCGACAACAACATACAAATAAATACACTTATGGCACTTATGGCTCAGCGGCACAACGTCAGACTGTATATCTAACGGTTGTGGGTTCGATTCCAACTCGGAGAAAGAATTATTTTAATTGATTCCTTCTGGTGAAAAGCGGTTAATGACACATTCAATTGCCATATGCAATATCTCGAAAAAGGGGAACGAAATGTCTAATACAAGGTTCAGTCAAAATAAATTACATGTGTTTCATATGTTACGAGGTGAATAGATAGTGTAAGAAAGATAATGGCATGCTTCTTCTCACAGAACATCCAATATATGGGAGAAGTATAAAAAGAAGACAAGAGTGACAAAATTATCTTTGCAAAAATGTCTGTCTGTATACCTATACGTTAGTATAGGTATACAGACAGACATTTTGCACATAGATCTGCATATTTAACCATGCTACCTATAAATTCTTACTCATTTAACCTAAGTATTATGACATATATATTTTACTCATTTTTATCTTCACGCTGTATGTCGCACACAGCGGGGTGGACCAGGGAAACCTGGGAACCTAGTCTTCAGACACGCTGTTCCCATTAAGACACTTTCGTTCACCATTTTTGGCAAATTCTGAAGGCATTGCGTGTTGAGTAGCGGAACTTAACGCCGAGGCACGCAGGGTCCCAAGGCCCCTACGCCACGACTGGCTTTATTATGACAATTACTAATAAATAAAGATTTCATAGATATTTTATATGTAATGCATGTAAAGTCAGAAAACAAAATCTTGTGCACATAACCTAAATAAACTAACAATCTTAGAATATACTGGTGTTTGAAATTTTTAAAAGTTTCACGATGAAAAGCCAAATAGAAGTTGAAAAACTGTCTTTGCCAACTTTGACTATATTATTTACGTGAAAACTTGAATTTGTGCAGTTAACTTGTGAAGTAAAATATACATTTTTAAATTAAATTTATTATGACCTTTTTATTTATTCGCGACCTGCCCTACTTACCAGCAGTCATTAAAATTAACAGTATTAACAGTACCTATATGCTTAAGCTTAGTAATTATGAAAGGTAAAATTATATACATATATAATAATTACTCTTCTCTTCAAGTCGTCATTATTACTTTTGATTGTCTTTAACTTCACGCTGTTTCCCGCACATTGTAGGATAGGCAGAGGGACAATTGAGACAATCCGTCTCCATTAAGACACTGCCATTCTCCATTTTCCTATAATATATATGATAATATTGTTATTTCTCCAAGTTAAACGATTAATAATATAAAATAATGTAATAATGAGTTTTCCCTATTCAAATATCTACAGATTCTTAAAGTACCTTGATTCGAATAAATTAAGAAATGAAATATTATACAACTTCCTTGATATACACAAACAATAACAATTAATCTAGACAATAATGTTCAAATGTATTTGAATATAAGCGAGCGAAAAGTGAAAGTAACATAAAAACGAAACAAATTACCATATTATGTAATTAAATTTAAATATTAAAATTTTGAAAGCTGCGAAAAGGCAAAAGGTAAAAACCGTAGAAATATTCCCCACCTTTAAGTAATAGGTGTCCCCCTCCTACTTTGCAAGCGGAGCACGTGCTCGGTTCTTTTTGAGCGGAATTGTCAATATTTAGCTGAAGCGATTGAATGTAAGCCTTTTTTCCAGGATAGAGGCCACAGTTTGCTTTAAATTGGTGAACAGTGATTCTGGTATGGAGGGTCATAATATCGGCGGGATTTTTTAAATATTGTATAATATTTTTCTATATTATTATTTATTGAACTTTGTTAAGTACTGATAATATTCTTCAAAACATAAATTTTAAAAAATGTCTTCTAATCTAAATGAAATTCATAAAAAAATATTAACTATTAAATTTATTTTTTGTCTGTTTTATTCATGTCAATTTTTTATTAAAATTAAAATGTTTATAACACAATAGTATTTATTTATTTTTAGTTCCATGGATTCTTAATAGATGGCGCTGTAAGTTGATTCTAAATAAAATTAACATAGCTTGTCATGTAGATCACTTAGACATTTGATTAATTATATTTCGGTTTCTCATATTTGTTCTAATATATTAAATATATTATTTAATTTTTGTCTGTTTGATTTCTATAATTAAATTGTGTATTGTTTTATCATTGTTATTAAAAAAGTAATAACACAATATCACGTCCGAAACGTGTATTCCTTGCTTACATATATATTATTTAATATTTTTCATGAGTGTATAGCAACATAACCAAGTTTTTTAATAATTTTCATTTTAAATACAAAAATAATTAATATCTGCTAGATTTACACGTGCAATTTCAAGAAAAAGATTTCTCCTTTTTTTTTTACTAAGCTTTTTTACTAAGCGTGTAGCAAATTTTGTGATGAATAAACTGCTGTAACTAATCATATTATTGCTCCTTTTTTTTCTCTTATATTTAATACTATAATGACGTGTGCTTCTCAACACTAATGTTTGTAAGAAAAAATACAAAATAAAGTAAATAAAAAATTAAATCAAATTAGCTTCATGCTGTATCCCGCACTCAGCAGGGTAGGCAGAAGGTGGGGAACGGAGTGTCCGCTTTCCACTTTCTGCCGGATTCTGGAGTCATTGCGTGTTGGCAGAACTCAAGACTACGCTTTGCCTCGACACCAGAGCGAAGAAATGGCAAATCTGTGGACATATGTTAGGCTTGTATACCAATTTAAAACAGTGTACCACATTAAATTATATTACCCATTGAGGCGTTACATAATTATTAGTCGCGCATCTAAACTTTCACATATAGCACTGGAATTACTCGGCAATTAGTTAAGTAGTTTATAGCAATAACTATATAATGTGATAACTATTGCATAATATATTTCTAATTTTCATATAAACATAACCATGTTATATGTGGTATGATTTTTATAGCAATATAAATAAAACTTGCTACTAAGAAAATTAAATTTAAATTAGCTTCACGCTGTATCCCGCACACAGCAGGGTAGGTAGAGGGAACCTAGTGACACTCCGTTCCCCACTTGCTTCAAAATGTATTTTTATTATAAAAAACATGCAATAAATGTATTTTATTATATGTTTTTTTTAATTTTTTATATATCTTATAGGCCGTGAAGATTATACGTTTCAATTACGCCTCGAGTAATAATTATAAAAAAACTATTATAACAAAATAAAAATCACGCAGTAATCGACGATAGTGTGTGAACTCCATATTCTTGTTTCAAAATCAACGAATCTTTGAAACGATTCGCTTAGTATGGATGACGAGTGGCGTTGGGGGTCCGATGCGGCGGGAATTTTGCCTCAATTTTCGCATTACCAATGGATTATAACTGTGGCCGTGGGGAATTTTGATTCATAATTAATTTATTACATCTACTTAATTTCAACCATGTATAAAAAATAATATAAATATTATTTTAAATGTTGATGGTATTTAAAAAAATATGAAAGTGGGAATATCAGCTGGATAAAGAAATGGCCTACAAATAAAGAACAATTTTTCATAAATATATATGCTTAAATAAGATATGCAAGAAAAAAATCAGTTAAGGCATAATTTAGGATTAGCTTTACAGCAATTACTTAAAATGTTGAAAAATAAAATAATAATAATACAGAGAAAAAAGATACAGAGCAAATGTCAAATGATACGAAGTTCATTATGGATTCCCTTGGTAATCGTATTATATGTATACAGCATGAACCAAAAAATATATATATTGTGTTTAATTTACGTGGTCACCGATGAATCAATGTTCTACAATTTGTATTCAGGTGGGTTAGCTACTTTGCTCCCCTATCGATTTGGTAGAATATTTGATGTTTCGGCGTTCGCCCTTTAAAAACGGGGAAGTCTTAAAATTAGAATGGTAATTTTGTGGACGTTTTTTGTGATACAGATCGTGTTTTTTATTTTTATTTGTTTTGGAAATAAGAAATTCTACTATTAATTCTACTAGTAAAAAATAATGGAATATACTTATAGAGGAAGTGCAGCGTATTTGGGATACTGCAGGTAACCTGGAATACACCCTTATCTTAATAAATATAAATTACATCTGTATTTTTTAACCGTAAGCACAATGTCAAAAGACACATGACATCATTGAGTATTAAAAACAGGAAACCATCGTGACATTTCGGCTACCAGCACGAAGGGAATAAGACGCCTGTTTCGAAAACTTTTTTGGAACGAATGTAATCAGTGTTAACCATATACTGTAATAAGTTAATGTTCATTGTTGTTATTTAAATTACTAAGTGACCTTGTTACTTTATTATATAACTTAGATTTTTTGAATATTCTTAACATAAAAAATGCCACATGGAATTTTAGGTTCCAATGGTAAGTTGGCAATGTGAAATACCGACAGTGAGCATAATTTGGAATATTCCAAGTTATATTCACATTTTTATAAGTAGACATTAATTATTCTGTACTTTTTAAAAATGGCAACATCTAATAAATACAAAACGAGAAAAATGTGGGAAAAGGAAGATATGGCTGCTAGCTATTGCTGCTGTTCAAGAAAAGAGAATAGGATTCTTAAAAGCAGCTAAATACTTCAACGTTTCCAGATCAACACTTTTTCGATTTGTCAATGATAATGACTCTTCGAATAAGTTGATAATGAATAAAGTTACTGGTCGAAGGCTAGTTTTCGATAAAGATATTGAAAACCTACTGGTGGAGTACATATTAACAATAGAGAAAAAGTTTTATGGGCTGACGAGAATGGACTTGCGCCATTTAGCAGAACAAATAGGAACAATTACTTCAGCCGAAAGAGGGTCTTTGAGGAAATCACATCCATTGAGATGGATCCAAATTCACTTATTAATGCAATGGCTTCTATACTTCGCAGAATACGTGAAACCAACAGAGTCATCCCCTGTACTCTTAATTTTCGATAATCTTCACAGTCACACTAAGAACATAGATGTCTAGCAAAACATTACGTGACGATCCTGTCACTACCACCTCATTGTTCGCATAAAGTTCAAACGCCAGACCGCTCTTTCATGGGACCCCTATAATTCTACTATATTGAAGAAGTTTGGATGTTTCTCTGAGAAGACTAATTAAAGTAACTAAGATAGACTCTTAAGCCCATTTGATATTGCCGAGCTATTCGGAAAAGAGTGCATCAAGTGCCAATTTTGAAAAATTGCTGCTAATGGTTTCAGAGTTGGTGGCATATACCCATTTAATCGAAATATATTTACTGACGCCTATTACAAAGCTACTGCTGCAGGTTTTAAACAAGATCAAAGTCAACGACGGTCGCTTCAATCATGGTTCCTGCTTTGTAATTGGATAAAATAGATGATACGGAGTCAGGGCCATCAGTTAGTAAGACAGAAATTCGCTCCCTTGTTACTCCTCATAGTTCACCCGTGCCCACAATAAAGTAACTATAAATATTCCAAATTACCTGCACCCTAATTCAAATTTAGATTTTGTATTTTTTTTAATTTTCGAGACATTTTATAATGTTCCTGGTATTTATTCTCTTTGATAGTTATTATTATTAAAATTTAATAGTTTTCCAACAATTTCAAGTATTTTTTATTGAGCTATCCCATTTCTCTTTAAATTTATTCTCAAAAAACAAACTAGTATTCCAAATATGCTGCAGTTCCTCTATATATTTTATATTTTTTTCCTAAATTCGAACCCACAGCTATTACTCCATGAATACCTACTGGAGAATAAACTACAAACGAAATATATTATATCAAACGAAAATAAAAAATGACCTATTAAACCCATACGAGAAACATGTTAAGTAGGTTATCAAACACTATCTCAAGACATTAAAATAAATAAGAATGATCTATTTTTTTTCAGCCCAAGATAAAATTTTACTTGCCATCAACAAGTGTTTATACAGATGTGTAATATAACATAGGTGAGTGACTCAACTATGTAAAGAATCATAATATTAAAGCTTGAGAAAACATCTGAACTAATGGTCAATATTTATGAATACCTATCACCTTACTAGTCATCTTGAAATTTTTTTTTCAGCTTCACGCAAACAGCAGAGTAGGCAGAGGAATCCTAGTGTTAAGACACTCCGATACCCACTTTCCGCAGAATTCTGGAGATATCGCGTGTTAAGTGCCGGAACTAAAAGCCGCGATTAGCCTCAAAATAAGAGCGAAGAAAATTAGCGGGGATAATTTTTTCGAACGTTTTTAAAAAAAACGTATTCCCAATTTTTATTTTTGTAAATAGGTATTTTAGAAAGCATGGCACATTTTTCCCAGTTTTACCCTATAATATATTTTGTAGAAACTAAATTAGTATATAAATTGTGTAAATTTGTTTATGTTGTTTTTAGTGATCAACGTTATTTTATCCTATTCAATATATATATATATATATAATTGTTTTTAAAATACAAAGACATACTCGTATTAGTTAATTAACAATAATATTAATCATTGTTCAATAAGGATTTAAGATCTATACATTCCTGAACATTAATTAATTTAATATCTATTATTGTCTGTAAACGTGGCGAAATTATATCAAGGTAAATTCTGAGAGAAAATTAAAATTATTGTCGATCCCACGCCAATAAGAAGTTCGATATAGAAATATATTCGAAGGTCATTGTTAGATTAAAGCTAGTAATACAGAATTTTAGTTAACTTTGTCTCTTATCTTAGGTAGTTTTTTATGTTTGGTATTTTTTTATTTTTAAGGTTCCGTACGTAAGGTTCCGTCTGTCTGTCTGTCACGAGTCTTAATCTCAAGAATGCTTGGAGATATCGGGTTGTAATTCAATCCATATACTCAGATCTATCGTAGATCGGAGTGATTCCCTTGATTTCCCAAAAAAATGTATTTGTATATATGGCCGTTTCAACTTCACAGCTTCACGCTGTATCCCAAACACAGCAGGATAGGCAGAGGGAACGTAGTGTTAATACACTTCATTCTCCACTTTCTGACGAGTTCCGAGGGTATAGCGTGTTGAGTGGAACTCAACTTTGCGCTCTGCCTCGTCACCACAGCCACGAAATAAAAATAATTAATTTCCTCAAGTTGGAATCGAACTCACAACGATTGCGTTCACAGGTTTCCCTGTATCAAAAAATCTTTTGGATATAGTATAAGGTACATGTGAAAATTATAGTTTAATTCATTTTGGTAACGAGACAAAGCGCAGCGCTGAATCCCGCCACTCAATACGCAACGCCTTCAGAATTCAGCAGAAAGTGGGTAACGGGAGTGTCTTAATGGGAACGGAGTGCCTTAACACTAGAGTCCTAGTTTCCCTCTGCCTATCCTGCTACAAAGCGTGAAGCTAAAAATATTGATTATATTATAGGTACGACATGTTAATCAAAAATAAATATCTTCTAAGCACTTTATTCAACTTCGTTTGTATAATAACAGTCTAATACTAATTTACTACCTATATTTTAAACCATGTTATATTTGACAGAGGTTGCATGTTCGATTTCGCGTGTGCATTAAAATTTTTATTGGTTAAATGTACACCTAATCTGATTCGGTCCATGAATTGCAAAGAAAGTCAGTAATAGTGTTAGACTAAAACGTTTATATTGTTTATATTATTTTTGAGAAGCAAAGTGGTAGTGTCACCACTCACCGTGAAATGCCTCAAAAGTTCGAAGAAAAGTAGGCAATGGAAGTGTCTCAATGGGGAACGAAATGTCTTAACACTAGGTTTCCACGACGATGAACGAAGATAAAGTAAATTGACTTAATGTTGGGTAAAAATCACAAATTAGGTAGTAAAAAAAACTACTGAAGTTTTTACAGTTTTATTTTTGAAGCGGACAGATAGACATTAGTAAGAGAAATTACGAAGTCTTCACCTACCCTACCTGCTATATCAAGGGGGTAGTAGGTGAAAATGTGAATCAATAAGTGGCAACACTTTGATTTGACTAAGATTTTGGACATTGTTAGAAAAAAAATTCGCTTTTACGCTTTTATATTATTAACATAATATTTAGGTCGACTAGATATATGTACTTATATGTATATATGTACATTGCACATTGATGCGAAGACCTTGTGACATAACCAGCACTTATTAACAAGGTATGGTATAAT
>DWGR01005794.1:0-10143 GCA_018247715.1 Heliconius burneyi
GGATGACTGAATTTTGGTGTTCCATATTAATTGTATCTTGCCAGTTGAATCAGCATTAATGTCAAATAGGTCACTGTAGTCATTTACCAACTTGCAAAGTCTAGGAACAGGGGAGTTTGATCCAAACACTGCTTTCCGGGGTGGAGGATAAAGGAGGGATATTGTATGTAAATATTAACAAATTATATTTTATAACTTCAATCTAAAATCACCAGTCTGCCTACAGATTCTACAACAGCCGCCTAATAATCCGATGTTCGCGGGAGCTGTCGTCCGGCTCAGAGGTATTCAACTGCTACGGGCCACACCGCGCGCGCGCGCCCACCGTTGAGCGACGCATACAATTGCGCGCGCAGTACATGTTCACGTGCGAGTGCACCGCGTGCTCGGATAGCGAGAGGCGGGACTTCGTGGTAGGTTGTGTTTGTTGGTTTTGCCAGTTGTGGCGTAAGTGTGCAAAGTGTGATTGTAAATGTGATAAGTTGTGATTTCGTTTCCCAATTGAGAAAATCAAACATTTTATATTTTTATTTCCTTGTTATGTGGAAAAACGTGACGTTTTTATTTATTATTCAAACAATCCGCCATGCCTTTAATTTTAACATTAATGTTGTTTTCCCAGCTTTCATTTAGCGCGTACGCGTGTCAGTCGTGCAAGGGGCCGGTGACCTGGCTAGGCCCCCGTCCTCGCTGTCAGCAGTGCCACGCAGAGTTCTATCCGGAGAAAGCTTTGGCTATTATAGATAGAGCCGAGGACCTTACTACACAGGGTAAGTACATATTTTTTATCTGAACAAAAGCATAGGGAAAAATTTAAAACAGGGTGATCCTTTATATCATTAAGAACTCGGAAGAAGTGATGTGTTTATACTAATTTCGTTTCTTCGTTTTGGAAGACGAAGTTAAATTCTGCCACATGGTGTCTCAAGAATTGTAAATATTTGAAATTTGACTCCCCCGATTGAGAATCGGGCTCACAACGCTTGTGCCACTGAGCCACAATGGCCTCCTTTGATATTTATTAATTGTTATTTAATATTAGCGGAACGCGCGACATCAGAAGAGGCGCGATGTGCGGCAATGTGCGCCGCGTTCCGTCTGAAACAGCAAGTATGGCATAAACACCACACGGCGTTGCGCGCCGCCGCTGACCGCCTCGCTAGGATTTATGCGGATGTTGGTGAGGATTATTCATTATATATAACAAAATTACATATCGGAGAAAATCGGAATATATCGTAATTATATAAAGAAATAACTAACAGTCTTTGTTTGTGTGTCATAAAAGTAATATAAATCTAATCGATTCATCAATCGATCATAAAATCAAATTAATCTTCTATTTGTATTCTAATACATACAGAAGACGTGTGTTGTATTCTACTAAAAATAATAATTTCCATTTTGCAGGCGAATTTACTAAAAGTATGGAGCTGATTAAACACAATATTCAAAGTCTTGAATATCAATTTGGATCGTTTAGTGTCGAGGTAATATATTTTTTATATTAGATAATACGTTAATTTTAGGGTTCTGTGATTTAAGTGAAAGAAAGAACCATTTAGAATCAATTTTTTGTCCGTCAGTATATTTTTACAGATCTTTTTTTCTCAAAAGCACGTGGAGGTAACAAGCGGTCATTCGTATCAAATTAGGGACTAGAATAGTCCCTGGAAGCACAGACAATGACTTCTGCTTTATTTTTGCCCTATACTGTATGATATTCAATGTGTAATCAAACCTAAAGCTATCGGGTATTTCTCGTTGGCATAGAATTATAAAATTTGGCAAGAAGTATTTTAAGGTTAACCTACAATCATGTAATTTGTGACATTGTTTGTCACTTAACCGCTCTCTTTTTGTTTATGTTGTGTCTAAATTCCCAATTAATAAGTCTTCATTAATTTAAATTATACTACAAAACCAAACGTTCTTCAGGTTGCTCATGAACTTCGAAAGCTGTCAGATGTAATGCTAGGGAGGATACTTAATACTCCACATCATTTGGATCACAGGTAAAATAACCTAAAAACAAAAACCTAATTCAACGTTTCTATCTATTCAGATCGCATGGATGGTAAAGTGCCGCTTCGAATTCCGCTTTAATTTCCAGGATAAATTTTTTCTTTCTTTCATTACAGGGACTGGTGTCTAGAAGCTCACAAAGTTTTAAAGAAAGCAGTACAACTGATGGAGTTAAACTATGGCTCGTGGGAGCCATTAGTCACCCGTCTAAGAGAACAAGAGACCTTTGTCGCTTCTCTACTGGCTGAGACAAGGACACCTAACCCAATTGATTGCATACATCACAATTTACATTATAACCTTAAAATATAATTGACATTTCAATATGAAGTGGGTTCGATTTCTGCTCTGGAGTTTACGTCTAAGTATGTCAGGACGACCTTTCCTCCCATCTATGGTGAGGTCTACTTTCCTCGTCTTTAGTCTTCACTTCGCTCGACTGGACGCATTGTGAGCAGAAACGTTGCAGGCGTTCATGTCTTTCTTAGTGATATCTTTCCATCTCATCTTCGGTCTTCCTCTTTTTCTGGACCCAGAGATGTTCAGATTCATTGTGACATTTCCGATATATTCAGGTGGTGTTTACGTGTTCATACCACCTGAGGCGGCTCTCTTGCAGTTTGTCGGCTATGTTGCGTACTCCGAGGCTACCGAGAACGTATTCGTTGCGTATCTTATCGCGCTTCGTTACTCCGCACATACAACGAAGCATCTTCATTTCGGCTACCTGGACATTATGGACAAGGCTTTGTGTCATAACCCATGTTCACTCCAATACATTAGAACAGGTCTTAAAATGTTTTTATATACAAGGCCCTTAAGCTTATCGGGTATCCTTCGGTGACAGGTAACACCAGTCACTTCTTCGTCATTTTAGCCAAACAGCTGCGATTGAATGTTGTATATTTACTTCCAGCTGCACACAGCCTGAGCTGTATAACATGGTACCCAGGTATTTGTATTTGTCACACGTAGTGACTTCCTGTCCATCAATGATAAGGGGGTGTTGCACTCGATTATGTTTGTTAAGCACCATATATTGGGTTTTCACCACACTCAACATGAAGCCGCCTGTCTGTAACTGGTATTACCATTCACAGAGAGCTCATTACAACTCTTCACGGGTTGTTGTAGTAATAGCTACATAGCGTAAATGAAAGGACATGGTGCTTTGTTTTGAGCCTAATGAGTGAGAACATCCATCACCAGGCAGAAGAGGTATGGACTTAAAACTGAACCTTTGTTGTACCCCTTTCGTGACTGCTATTGCTTTTGTTTGCCGCACTATAGTTCGAATGCTTGATGAAACGTTCCTGTGTTCTGGGATATTTTTCTTACGGAGACTCCACCAGATTGTTGGACATGGTACACAATCAAACGCTTTTTCCATGTCCAGAAATGCAATAAAGAGAGGTATGTTGTTAGCCCTGAATTCTTGAACAACCATGTTTATACCAAACATGGGTTCCATAGTGGAAAGCCCTGGGACGAAGCCGTATTTGATTTTAGTCAAGGAGCATTCTATCCTTAACTGTTTATCGATTACTCGTTCATGGTATGGTTCATTAACTTAATTCCACGGTAATTTATGCATTCGTTACTGCCTACTCTTACCTTTGTAGAGGGGTAAAATGTCAGTACTATCTATGGGACTTTATTAGTCTTAGTCTTTCATTGTTTCCCTTTGACCTGAGACAAGGACACCTAATAGATTTTACGTTAATTTTATTAACATATAAACTCGTGACTTTATATTATGCGATGGTTCTGGGTTCAACACCGGTCAAATGAAATATTTCAAATGACTCATAAATCTCCTCTAGAACCATATCTACGTTACACAAAAACGGCGTTGGTTTATGCTAACACGCAATATGTATAAAAATAAGAGAAAAATGAAGCGTGAAGAGTATCTTAAAGTAAGGTTAGCGTAAGTATCCCAATTAATATTAAGTAATGCATCTAACTGTGTTGTAAATATTAACCTAAACAGCGATTCTGTGTATGAACGAATTTTTTTAGTTTTCATTGTATGCATATTGTACTCGAATACAGTTTAAATACACTTATTACTTGGATTTTTTGGTGTTTTTATTTAATTAAGTTACATGGTAAAATCTAATTTCAAAAATAAGTTGAAAATAACAGATAAATATGTATTTAAAGCGACGTTGAGTTTTGCCACTCAACACGCAATGCCTCCTGAATTCGGTAGAAAGTGGGGAATGGAGTGTCTTAATACTAGATTCCCTCTGCGTACCCTGATGTGTGTGGGTATAGAGTGAAGCTGATTTTTTTTTATTTTGTTTATGTATTTAAAGAATTAATGTTAATATTAAATTTTAACTTATCTGAGATAACTGTAATACGCCACACAAGCGTCATATACAGGCATATATATATAATTTATTTATTTTTAGTTTTATTTTATTTTTTTAAATCTTTGCTATATACTTTAGAAATGTCCTAAACATTATATTCTTAATTCATCCCCGATGATTATTGGCTCATTCTTCAATTCATAGAATATCTACTTTTAAAAAAACATTTTCAATACAATTGATAAATAAACTTTATAATAAAAATTAACTGTTCTCTTGTCTATTTGCATATCGTAAATATAAGAGTTGATGCAAAACAACGTATGCATATAAAATTATCACCATTTTAGATATTTTTTTTCCTTGCATAATAGTTGGTATATTACTTGGGAATCATTTGAAAATTATTTATAGTATTGTATTGATTAGTTGAAAGCTTATACTTTTAGACCACACTCATAATGGTGTATACAGAAATTAGATAATTTACATCTATGCATCTAAAAATCTCAATACAATGACTTACTTTCTCGTATTGGAGATTTCAATGTATGAATTGTTCATCCATGTGCAATGTACATGTAATAAGGGATCATATAATGTATCTGTAGAAACATACCTCATAAAGCCTTTCATTTTTCTTTGTTAGTTCTAGTTCTCTGATGAACACGATTATAATATTTTATCTGAAGACAAAGCACGTAAGAAACCAAATATAGTTATGATATATTGTATTTCAGCTAAATTATAACTCTGATCTATGCCTATGAATAAAATATAAATATATCTCACTCATTAATATTTAATGAAATTTTGAGTCTTTAGTCACTCATTTATTATTAAATATATTTTTCACAGACAACTCAATTCATAGCATTCAAAATAATTGAATTCTAATCATTACAGTTCAAACTGTACTAGTTTGCGAGGTTTAAGCGGAGTTTTGCATCTGTGCGAGTCCTTTTAAAAATAAACAAAAACTAAAAATAAACTTTTAAAAATAAAATTGATTATTAGAGATCATATAATTATATATCAATCAATATGTAACGCTGCTATCAATGAAAGCGGTGTCAGTCAGTTGACAAAAAGCTGTACAAACCGGACTTACCGAACAAACGCAAAGCTCAGGTTGTAATACCTCGCCGGCTGTAAATATTTTCGTAAAACTAATTTATACAAACTGATTAATTTAAAAAATTGTACAAAATTACAATTTTACGACTGTATTATTAAACATTGCAATTTGTACATTAGCAAAGTTACAGAATCATTAAGTATATTGAAAGCCATGAATCTAGTTCTTTATATGATAAGTAAAATTTTAGGGAAGTTGTTAGTTAGGTTTAATAAAACAACTATAGCCATACCAATTTTTTCTGTATTAGAGTAATATACTGTAAGCAGGAAAATCGAATATTACAAAATAAAATAATGGAAAAGGTTCCAAATTCAAGTGACAAAAAAACATCTAAAATACTTATAGTATTTTGATTGATGTATTAAAACAGTTGCAGGTACAACAAATACATATTTATAAGCCGCCACATAACTAGAATGCTATATTTTCATACACGAAAACTCTTTGAATTGAATCGAGTGGCGTTTTTTTTTTCAGTAAATACTGTCAGCTGTGTTGCTCACACAGTAACATTATAATTTTTCTACTAAGTAATTATGAACATTAATTGGTGCACAAGAATATTGCATGTCCATGGGACAGACCAACGTGAAACATTTAATCACGAGTCATCGATCTAAAATATAACAATATAATGCACTTTATTATGAACGACAAGTTAGTCTTATTATAGCGCGATTTGGGTATTTTTGTTTTTGCTACTATTTTACATATTATAGTCAGATTTCAACCGGAGCCAGCGTTACAGCGTGTACAAAGCATACATTCATTATGGACAGACTACATTTAAGTTTTAGCGTAAGAGGTAGAATATTTTTTTTTTACTTGTAAATTACCTGTCTTGGTTTAATATTGATATAATTTTTCAAGATATGAGCCACTGACATTTTTGTTATGAAGGATTTGTTGTCATATTCACGCTATTCAGATATTAACACTACTGCATCTAAGCAACTTACTATATATTTACAAGACTGAATGAAATGGCATCTAAATTACACGAAATATACATAAACATGTAAATGAGACAGCACTCGATCGACATTTAATAGTAATAAGTAATATTAATAATAAAAATAATTTGTATTGGGTTAAAGAATATTCTATTAGCTATATTACTTTTAATAAGAAGTCATTAAAGTATTAATAAGAATTCGTTAATTAAAACTTAATCTAAATTTTTTAAGCTAAGATACTTGACACAAAATAATAAATCCAACCTCCTAGTATGAAAATATTGATATGTAATTTAAAACAAATTGAATAAAAAATTGAAATAATTAATTATTTATCGACATAGCTGTAATTAAAATATTTAATAAATAAATCGTCATGCAATTAAAATAATATAATTAAAATAATATAATCAAAATAATTAATTATTTATCGTCATAGCTGTAATTAAAATAATTAATAAATAATTCACATGTCATTAATATAATACAATTAAAATAATTAATTAATAAACCGTCATGCAATTAAAATAATTAATTAATAATGAATCTATAGAAATAATATTAATATTCCCTTAAACGTACTATTACAGTATAATTCAGAAGAATCTTAATGAAATGACAAATACGCAAATATTGAAGTTTCAAGTTTGGTAACATATCGTTATATAATCATATGTTATTATAGCGCGATTTGGGTATTTTTGTTTTTGCTACTATTTTACATATTATAGTCAGATTTCAACCGGAGCCAGCGTTACAGCGTGTACAAAGCATACATTCATTATGGACAGACTACATTTAAGTTTTAGCGTAAGAGGTAGAATATTTTTTTTTTACTTGTAAATTACCTGTCTTGGTTTAATATTGATATAATTTTTCAAGATATGAGCCACTGACATTTTTGTTATGAAGGATTTGTTGTCATATTCACGCTATTCAGATATTAACACTACTGCATCTAAGCAACTTACTATATATTTACAAGACTGAATGAAATGGCATCTAAATTACACGAAATATACATAAACATGTAAATGAGACAGCACTCGATCGACATTTAATAGTAATAAGTAATATTAATAATAAAAATAATTTGTATTGGGTTAAAGAATATTCTATTAGCTATATTACTTTTAATAAGAAGTCATTAAAGTATTAATAAGAATTCGTTAATTAAAACTTAATCTAAATTTTTTAAGCTAAGATACTTGACACAAAATAATAAATCCAACCTCCTAGTATGAAAATATTGATATGTAATTTAAAACAAATTGAATAAAAAATTGAAATAATTAATTATTTATCGACATAGCTGTAATTAAAATATTTAATAAATAAATCGTCATGCAATTAAAATAATATAATTAAAATAATATAATCAAAATAATTAATTATTTATCGTCATAGCTGTAATTAAAATAATTAATAAATAATTCACATGTCATTAATATAATACAATTAAAATAATTAATTAATAAACCGTCATGCAATTAAAATAATTAATTAATAATGAATCTATAGAAATAATATTAATATTCCCTTAAACGTACTATTACAGTATAATTCAGAAGAATCTTAATGAAATGACAAATACGCAAATATTGAAGTTTCAAGTTTGGTAACATATCGTTATATAATCATATGTTATATGATTATATTTGATTGGTTTTAGATAATATCTTTTATAACGCGTTATCCGTGGCACACACGGAAAACGCGAGGCCCACTCTAAGCTTTAAAACTCAATTTTTATCACATTTATTAAAATGGAACATTTTGTTTCCCACTCTTTCCACTAGAGTAACACAATAATAAAACACTTTTGGACATATTACAGAAGGACTTACAAATTTCTCAAGATTTGATGTTTTTACGTTTGCACGCAATTACAAAATTTGAAAACCTGTTTATACATATAATTGAAATATTTTAAAAACTACGTCAAAATAATAAAAGAAGTTCTAGGTAGAACTAATATGAGAATTATTTCTTGGCCAAGATATATTTAACTTTTTAAAAAATAGCTTGATCGTGCAATTAAACTAAATGCAACACAACATTATCATCATAGGTTATTTCTTCTTCTTCTACGGCTTCTTCATCCTCCTGAAAATTACAGAATATATTGTTCAGTATAGCATGCTTTTGCATTGTAGATTTAAATTCATGATGAAATCTATACTTGGGGGCATAATGTTAATTGTGTAAAATAATAAATATATTTTATATTACCAGTTGCAGGTCACTTTGTATATAAAAAGTAAACTTCTGCTTATTTTTCACAAGAAATATGGTTAATACTTTCTTAAAAAAACTGTACAAGAAAGCTTTAAACAGTGCATTGTCGGTCAATCAGTTAGTAAATTAAAGAAGTGTTTTATTTATATAGGTATACTAATTTTCATGTAATTTTAATACTAACATCAAAACCAAAATATGTGTCAACATCCTTCTCAAGATTGAGGCTACTATTCAAGTTCTTCAGCTTGGCTTGCTCGATGAATACTTGTCTTTGTACCATCTCATCATCTTCATCGTCTTCCTCTTCCTCCACTTTAACATACATCATAAGAGAAGTTAGGTGACATAATTGCATTATTGAAATAAATATTTAAAACAATCAAATCAATGATCAACATACCATAAAGAGGTAACAGAATGCGATATGTAAAACGAAACGGTAAAGGCGGAAACATACTTAGGTGTCGTGGCGTGGTATTAATATATTAGGCGCAACAGGCAAATTTGTTTCTAAAACGGCGCGGGGGTCCTGGCGTGAATACTTATGGGACATTTTATAATTTATTACATTTGCAGCAAAATGACTGACGATCTTATTGAACTTGTATGTCAACGAAAAATTATATATGACTCAAAGTGTAAGGAGAATCATTTCGTTAAGTACTGTTTAGAAAAAACTCCAGAGCACGATACGACACGACTCGTTACCGTGCACATGACCGTGCATATGTACTGGAATAAAAAAATATACTATAGCAAAAGGTAGGCAAAATGTATGTAGTTAACAAATAAAAAAAAATATGCAATAAATGGCCTGAACCATTTGAGATGAAGTTTCAATATATACCTTGTTTCTCATCAATATAATCAGGTGCTACAACAGCAACTTGCTGTTCGGAGCCGTCCTCCAATTGTATAACTTCTAGTACCACAAACTGCTGGCCTTCAACGTCACCCACTGTTACAAGCTCTTCGCTTTTTACTTCACTATTCATTATATCTGTTTCATCGTCTGAATATTCAGCCTGAATTGAAATTTTTCAATTTACATAACTTGTTTACATTAAACATATTTAATAACAAGTAATACATGCATATTAAAAACAGATATCATTAATATTAAAAATATCAGATATTGCAATGGCAGATTTTAAGTAGCATAAGCATATGTAGCCTAATTAGTGTACTAATGCAACATTCACTTGCTCTTAGAATTTTTTGTCAGCTTCACGCTGTATCCCATGTATAGCAGTGTATAACAATATTTATAAATAATTATTAATTTCTCCGAGTGGAGATCGAACTCACAAGCGTCGAGTTTAGTCATAATCCCTGCACCCCGACGTTTAGAAATTAATATTTTAAGGCCTATCCAATAAACCAATCACACGTGATTGGACAAAATAATCACATCAGGATGTAATTGTACGGGTAAGCACAACAAATGTCATTTAGTTGA
>DWGR01005795.1:0-10142 GCA_018247715.1 Heliconius burneyi
AAAAAAAACATTATATACGATTTTCTATATCTGATTTCGACGTTTGGCGGCTTGAATTAAAGCTTATTTAAGTTAGGGGGACTTCAGAAAGCGTTTTATGTCAAAAAAAATTTTTGTATTGTTTTTTAACGTTAAAATAAATAAGAGACTCTCTAGACTAGAACCTCCCCTTAAGAAAATATCAATGCTTAATTCAATGTTCGTATATATTACTTATACTAACTACGTAACTAGTAAATGTATTATAATAATACTAAAATAAAAAGTAGAAAATACATTTTATTCAAAATCACACTTGCGTATAAGAAAATCCACAGTAAAAGCTTATGGTTAAAGAACAATACCTTACACAATATTCTTTCATCCATCAACATCCTCGATTTGGCGTAACATCGATTATGCACGCAGTATTTGATGCTAGTATCTGAATGTAGAGCTGACGGAATGTAATTTACTAGAAATAATAATATAATAGAGGCCAATTGTGGCGCAGGGGCAGGTTGCGACTGTAAAAGCGACTGGTTGTGGGTTCGAACCCCCACTCGAGGAAATGTAATGTTTATTTAAATTTACATTTCCATATTCCTTAACACGAAGTCCCCTCTGACTACCCTGCTGTGTGCGGGATACAGCGTGAAGCTGATCAAAAACAATCACAATCTTTGCGTAACACTGTCTGTCTTTTCTCAAGAATGGCTACAAATAATCGATTTTAGTATAGCAATATTACTATTATATTGGAATTTAATGCATTTTTAAGACAACCGTTAAGAGAAATCAGTGGTTAAATTAGTTGGTTGCGAAATGTGTTTACCAATCGATAATTTAGTTATAAGGAGTACTTTCTAAAAAAATATAGCTGCTGGTTCATATTATGAATTAGTTACGTTGATTTGAAGAATCAAGGGTTCAAGATGAGATAAAAAATAGATAAGTACTTGCCTTTTTATATTTATAAAGCAGCGGCACAAGGGTGTGACTGTAACGCGACGGTTGTGGGTTCGATCATCGATTCGAGGAAGTGAAATATTTATTTACGTTTATATTTCCATTTCCTCGTTCTGGTGTCGAGGCAAAGCGCGGCGTTGAGTTCGACAGAAAGTGGGGAATGAAATGTCTTAACTCTAGGTTCCCTCTGCCTACCCTGCTGTGTGCGTGATACAGCGTGATGCTAATTTATTTATTTTATTTTTTTAATTATAAATATATTTACTTTATTTTTTTATCTTCACACTTTATCCTGCACATAGCATGGTACGCCGAGATAACCTGGAAACCTAATATTAAGACTAAAACACTTCCGTTTCCTACTTTCAGCCGAATTCTGTATACATTTGAACTTTTATTAACACAATCGTAAAACAGTTTTGCATTTAAATATTATAGCGGCCCACACACGGCTTCGCCCGCTTAAACTTATTGTTATATTAAGCCACTTTTTTAAAAAAATTGTAACCTACATGCTATTCTGATAAATCAGCTATATAAATGTAAAGTCATAACTAAATTTGTTAAGTAGTTTTGCGTCAAAATGGAACAAACATCTATTGTTATATATATCCATCCTTTTCCTTACAGGCAGCCACTTAGTGCTTGCATTTCTTTAGAGACAGAGCACCCTCTTCCCTATCCAACCGGTGTCGCTGTAAAAGCCAATAGGGCTACAGCATTGACCTCATGTCCGAAAAAAAAGTCCTTTGTTATATTTATAATATTAGTAAGATAAAAAATAATAAAAAAAAAACCTTAAACAAGATCATAACTCGTGGATTTGAAAACTTTGAAAGCAATTTTTTGTCAAAGCAATTTTCTGAATGCGACATATCCTCAATTGTTATGGGCACAAATCACTCTCAGAGAAATGCTTATCTTTGATATATGGGTCTTTCACAAGACTGGTTGAATAAAGTGAAGTCTAGTTCTGCCTCTAGTAATATTTTGAAAACAGATGAAATACAATTTTCTTCTCTTAAATCTTTTTTTTCTTATGCAGCTTCATACTGTATTCAGCATGTAGCACGGCAGAGGAAGCTTAGTGTGAAGACACTCCGCTCCCCACTTTCCACCGAATTCTGATTGGAAAAATGGCGTGCGTTTATCAAGTGGGAATCCAACCCAGAACCAGTTACACGCTCGTGCTGTACCGTGACTTAAAAATACTTGTTTTTTTTTTAAATCTTAAAGCGACCGTTTTAAAGATATTAGGTGAACAAATTACGAAGCGATGTCTTAATCCATAAGGAAGGTAAGACATTTCGTAATATAGAATACCTCTATCTGATCGGTAATTGAGATAAAAGGTCAGAAGTCAACGCAGAAACTGGGTCATCGGCTAATCTACTCTTCCTAAAACGCAATACGATAGTTACCAATTGATGAGTCTTCCTTCCACTTATTATTCTATAAAGTCAATGCTGTTAATTAACCATTTGTTTTGTTTCTTATATAATTTTTTAGTACTGAATGAGGACGTCGTGGCGCAGGGGTCAAGCGTGTGACGGTAACGCGACGGTTGTGAGTTCGATTTATACTATGAGCGCGTGGTTTTATTATACCATCCTACTTAAATGATCGGAAATTTCAGAACAAAGACATTTGTAATTAATTTCTTATTTTTTTTAGCTTTATTTTAACCAAATTTTCATGACATTACAGGTTGAGTGGTGTAACTCAACGCCGAGTTTTGCCTTGTTAAGAGTGAAAAAATTCTATACTAAATGTCTAGATATGTAGGTGCTTTTTAGAATACTTAACAAGAATGACCTACATGGTGACTTTTTAAATTAATACGAATAAAGTTCTTGGTATAATTACTGAATGATACGCGGATGTCTTTGAAGCTCCATCCGTAATAGATAGGTACATTAATCATTTCTAAGGAACCAAAGTGGCTCAGGGGTACAAGTAACGTGACTGTTGGGGGTTCGATCCCCACTCGGAGGAATGAAATATTATTTATTTATATTTTCATTTTTCCCTCCGGCACCAAGGCATCGAAGCTGGTTTTTATGTAAGTTTACTTGTTTGTATTATTACTTTACTACTATTATTATAACTTAAACTCAATTAAAAAAATATATTGATAAACTGACGATTCCAAGTTTAATGTATTTTTAAAATTATATTGACAGAAAAGCAAAAGACACACCAAAAAATCGTCCGTCTGCCGAACTTTGTAATTTCAAAAGACACAAAAAAACAAGGAAACGTGTCGCGACGTCTGGATTTATTTAGAAATGATTGCCCAATACCCAAGAGTAAGAGTCATAAATGAGATCAAAACAACTGTTTTGCCAGTTTTTATTCCCTTTTTATTAGACTGGGCTGATTCATAAAGGACATTAGAAATAGAATACTTTGTTTCTTTTGGAGAACATTGAAGAAATCGTTTAACGTGTTTCTTTTGTAATTTAAAGTTACAATCTAATTTGTGGAACAAATTAGCTTTGATTTAAGTATATTTTTATAAAAATTTTATATAAAAAAAATCTGCTTCACGCTACATCCCACACACAGCAATGTAGGCAGAGGGAACCTAGTGTTAAGGCACTCCGTTCCCCACTTTCTGCCGAATTCTGGAGGCATTGCGTATTGAGTGGCAGAACTCAATGCCGCGCTATGCCTCGACACCAGAGCGAAGAAAAGGAAATATAAATGTTAATAAATATTTCACTTCCTCGAGTGGGGATGGAACCCACAACCGTCGCATTACAGTCAGTCAGTTGTGCCGCTGCGCTACAACGGCCTCTAATTTTTATCATGATCATTTTTAAAATTTACTCTTAAGACATGTTTATGTTTACATGTAGGTGTTGTGACTTGAGTGTTCTTATTTGATTTTTATAGTTAGTGACATATGTTATTTATGTCAGTCAAATATTAAAAAAAAACAGTTTTTATATAAAAAAAAATATTGAGAATACATGAAAAGGTTTGTCGTGGTGCAGCGCTTCAGCATCAGACCGTAAGCGCTGCGGTTATGTATTCGAATCCAACTCAACGCGCAATGTCTTGAAAATTAAGCAGACAATGGGGAACTGAGATACTCGTATATGTCTAAAAACTAAGACGCCATTTTAGATTATTAATTAAGTGAGATTATCCGATGCTCTTGCAACAAACGTATGTTATTGAAGATTTTCTTCCCATTCGTATAATCGTGTACGTGGGAAAGTACACACTATTATTACGACGACAATTTCACTCGTTAGTCGTCGTGCGAATCACTAGAGACGTCGATGTAGAGTTACCAAGGTTTTCTTTTGAAAGGTAGAACGGAAATTCACGGGTATATTTTTACTTTTTAGTGTATTTTTAAATGATAACAGCATAATATGGGCTATTTCCAAATTATTTCGATTTATTTGCTTCACTGAACGAAGCGAAAATAAGAAATTGTATTGTATAATAAAAAACATTTAATTATATCAGCTTTTCGCTGTATCCCGCACGCAGCAGGGTAGGCAGAGGGAACCTAATAATACACTCCCCACTTTCTGCCGAAATCTGGAGGCATGGCTTGATGAGTGGCGGAACTCAGCACCGCGCTTTGCTTCGACACCAGAGCGAAGAAATGAAAATATAAATTTAAATAAATATTTCATTTTCTCGAGTGGGGATCGAACCCACAACCAGTCGATTTTGCAATCACACTTTGTGCTTCTGTTTCAAATCCACATTGCGTTGAGAAACACGATTCCATCAATTAGAATATAATGTAAATATTAGAATGCACTGTCTATACTTTTTATCTTAGCTACAAGCACATTGTTTAGCTTCACGCATTAAGATTGCGAGAAGGCAGACGGAACTAGATTGCAAAGTGTTAAGACACTCTGTTCCCATTAAGGCGCTTCCGTTCCGCACTTTCCGCCGAATTCCGGAGGCACTGAATGTTGAGATATTACGTCTTAAACAGCGAAACTCACTACCACTCTCTGATTTGTCAAGTTGGTACTAAGTGGAGATCAAACCCACGAAATATCCGCAGAATATCTAAAGCATAGCCACCCTATTGTGTGGAACAATCAACAACAACCAGTACGCTGTCTATATCTGTTAGGAGTTA
Organism: Heliconius burneyi; assembly: GCA_018247715.1. Taxonomy (NCBI): domain Eukaryota; kingdom Metazoa; phylum Arthropoda; class Insecta; order Lepidoptera; family Nymphalidae; genus Heliconius; species Heliconius burneyi. The sequence goes on from DWGR01005795.1 coordinate 5,069, forward strand.
TAGTAAGAAAAACTAAAAGACAATTAAAGTTTCATTGTCAGACATTTCTGTTTGAGAATGTCAATATCTCACTCTTATTAACGGATTCAGTTTTTGCGTTTTGAATTATCGGTTTGTGTATTGCTTTCAGATAATATAGAAGTTACTTTCTTGGCATTATGAAAAAAGTTGTACAATTTATATGCATGAAGTAATGCTGTTTTCTATTAGGGATAATTCTACCAGTATATATTAAAGGAGGTGGTCAGGGTGCAAGGCCAAGGTTCCAGAGCTCTTCTAGCATGGTCTCCCAAAGCCTGGTGACGCTGTAGAGGCCCATATAGCTAACAGCATACTGCTCATTCAGAGTTGAAAACGGTAATATAAATATGTACTATAGGCGATACTCTAATCTGTAACCTAAATAAAAATCAGCTTCACGCTTTATCCCGCACACGTCAGTGTAGGCAGAGGGAACATAGTGTTAAGACACTCCGTTCCCCACTTTACCGACACACGCTACTTTATTTCTTGCGACATCTTTAGTAATCTGTAGCCTGCTTACTATAATTACTTTTTATCATTATTAAATCGCTTACTTGAAAGTAAAAGTAAAAGCCAAAAAGAATTATTATCAGTGAAGACCAATAAACCTTCTAATTCCGTTATTAAGACTCAAGCCTCACGGTAAATTATACTTAGGTAACAAATACAGTGATTATTTATTACATAAAGATCACATTCTACGTTTACGTAAAAGTGAACTTAGAATTTAGATGAAATACCAAAGGAATGTCACGTTAAGCGAATATAGCAATACTGCATACATGATATGACATAAGCTTAAGATTATTTTTCTTCTTTTATTTTTTTTTTTAGCTTCACGCTGCATCTTGTGCATGGCAGAGCAGGCAGAGGGAACCTGGGAACCTAGTGTTAAGATATTCCTTTCGCATTAAGATATGTTTGTTCTCCATTTTCCGCCGAAGTTGGAGGCATTGCATGTAGAATGGCGGAACAACGCCGCTTTTTTTTATTTTACCAATAGTTTGATTAATTTTAAGTAAATTTGTTCACTATCGTTGTATCGTATCGTATCGTTATTTTATATTTATTTTAGAGACAGAGTGCTGGATGCACAGTACTGTCATTCACTGCACCCTATCTCAACTCAAGCGTCAAATGCTGTAGATATGCATTCGGGGAGCTAATAATTGTTATATACGAGTATTTATTGTTATTTATATAAAAAAAACTTGCCAGCTCTTTTCAACAGAACGATCTTCCGGGTCGGAAGTAGCTTCGTATGGGACAGACATCTTGGAACTTCATCATACGAAAGTGTGTGACTTGATTGAAAAAAAATATTTTTTGATTTGTCCAAGACCTTATAGACCTTAGTAGATATCGCTTTTACCTAACTAAAACGATATGAATTATGTTAACTAACGTTGCAGACACTTTATACTGACATTAAAATCTTAAGAGATCGTCGTGGTGCAGCGGCACAAGGTGTGACTGTAACGCGACGGTTGTGGGTGCGATCTCCACTCGAGGAATTGAAGTATTTATTTACGTTTTTATTTCAATTTCTTCGCTCTGGTGTTGAGGCAAGCGTGGCATTGAGTTCTGCCATTCGATACTCAATTTCTTCGGAATCCGGCTGAAAGTGGGGAATGGAGTGTCTTAATACTAGGTTCCCTCTGCTTACCCAGCTATGTGCGGGTTACAGCGTGAAGATGATTTCATTTATTTTAAAAACAATGTATTTATACGAAACCAGCTTAGATAACATTTTAAAATTATTATACTCTTTCTTGCACTTAGGAATAAAGATTGAAACGTAATCCAGAACATTGTTGGCAAAGTTGAACTTATCTCAAACAGAGAGAAAGTTACAATTTAAGTATTAAATAAAACAGAAACAAAATATTATATATAATGTAGGTAATTATTATTCCTTTGTCTGTCCGTAAAAGAAATCTTACAAACGATTTAAAATTTTAAAACGTTTATTATAAATTTAAAAAAAACAAAATTAAAACCTATTTTGTAATATGTTTGAAAACTATTAAAGATACGGATGGTTGGTCGCGCCGGAACGTTTTTGCTAGCCCAGCGGTACATCCGTTCTCACCGACAATTTGTAGGGGACTACTGGCGCTACATCTGCTCTATCACCTGCTTCCCGTTGCTTTACATGACTCTCTACCTCATTAAAGATATTATTGAATATTGAGTCAGTAGAAATTGACTCTGCAATTTTTATTTTGTTAGCCATGTTTGTTTGTAAAACTTAATTTCTATATCTTCACGTATTTCTAGCAGTTTGAGAGTAGACCAAATAAATAAGTTCAAGTTAAGGCCATCTCTACGAGTATAGCAGGCAGACAGTCGAGTGTTTGCTGTCAAGAGAGAAACAACAAAGAAAATCTCTAGAAAAGAGAAACAACAAAGAAAAACAACAAAGTTCTCAATTGTAGTCACTTCGTTCTACACTGACCACCAAATTCTCACAACATGCCGCATTCAGCGGCGGAACTTAACGCCGCATTTTTATGTATTTTACAGCAATAATTTGAAGTTAAGTATTTCTCTATATTTCTCTATATTTATCTATATTTTATTTATGTGCTGAATCCATTTAAGCATACTTTCCTAATGCGCTTCTAATATAAAACAAACATTCACATCTTCTCATTTTATATAGAAATTCTAAAAAGTGTTCCGGCATTTTTAGATAATGACATCCCGAGACATACCACGGCGCGGCGTCCTATTTAGCGGTGTTTATGTTGGAGCTAGCTCCGTAAAATACCAACTTTAGCTTCGTGACACGCATACCTAGAAGACATCCACAAGTATATCAATAAATTGGGGGTTTTAGGTTCCTTTATTTTGGTTCCATTATTGTTGTTTGGGAATCGTTAAGGTCTAACGAATGAATGGACAAGAATTTACTTGGACTATTTCAGCTACTATTTGTAGATTTTTAAACTTAAATGCTTAAAGAGATTTAATATGGCTTACCTTATGGATTCAATATGCCTAATTACAAAAGAAGTTGAATATAAAATATTTACATTTTCCATAGCATATTAGTAAAGCATAAAAAATATCGGTGCAGAAGATCTTTTTGTAAGTCCTTATACATATATCCGTATACTTGTGGCCTTATGTCCGTATACTTGTGGCCAGACGTGGCGCGGGGGTACAAGCGTAGGAAAGAACAAAGCGTGTAAACGCGACAGGTTATGGGTTTGATTTCCACTTGAGGAATTGAAGTATTTTTCATTTCAACGCTATGGCCTCGGACATAAGTGCGGCGTTAAGTTACGCCAATCAAGACACAATATCTACAAAAAAGGGGAGCGGAATGTCTTCAATTTGAGATATTTTAAGAAAACAATACCATACTATAACGTACTTAAGTTGAAATTCAGCTTAGACTACAGTCGAGATATTGGTTGGCTGTAGCCATTTACTTTGTCATGTTCGACTTCGATCCTGCTGATTCATATTTAGTGTAGATTATTAATATATAGCATTATGTGGGCGGCTTTGGTCAGCATTACTTGATTATTTCTGTAGTCTTTTACCATGTATCATGTTGTTAGATTAGAAATGATCTCATGTTAAGGTTATCTTTTTAATATAGATAAACTGTTAAATGCAAAAATAGAGATCTTATGTATTAAAGGGAAACGCTTACCTATAGAATATTTTTTCTTAATTTTAAGAGATATTTTTTTTATTATTTAAATTTTATTAATGTAGTAAAAAAACTAAAAATAAAAGTAATAAAAAGAAAACAAGTTATGTTACGCGTGTTCCTAAAAGCTTTGAGGTCCTTTTTTCTCGAAGTTTTTTCAGCTTAACGCTGTATCCCACATGTAGCGGAGGGAGCCTAGTATTAAGAAACTCCGTTTCCCACTATCCGTGGAATTCTAGAGTCATTACGTATTGAGTGCCGGAACTCAACGCCGCGTTTTGTCTCGACGCCAAGGCGAAGAAATTAAACTATTAAATATTTCATTTTATCGAATGCAAATCGAACTTACAACCTGCCGCTTTTACAGTCACGCACTTGTGCCCTTGCGCCACCACTTTCCTTATCATTTTATATAATTTTAACAAACTATGGTACATAGCTTCTAAGCTTACCTATTCGAAAATGTCGTATACGAACAAGCTGACATGCAGAATGTAAATATTCCACACCTGTTTATTATCAGCCATTTTGCGTCACTACCTGACTGACGGTGCTCCGGCGTCGCGGACGAAACGCGTGGGCTTTCGTTTGTTAGTGTTATTATAAAACCATAATTTGAAATAAAATAAACAATAAATTAAAATTATTACCCATAAAATTTTCGTTTCATAAAATTTATTGGTCCGTTGAAATAACAACTATAGTAAATAGAGATAATTTAAAGCTTAAAAAAATAATGGAGCAGATATTCTCCACTTGAATGTCCGCTCGACGGCCGCAAGCCGAGGTTCGGTTTCCGCAGGGAGCGCCTTGACAGTCGTCGACTTCCTCACAGGCGCTTAGTGCTTGCATTTCTTGAGGGACTGAGTCTCTTACCCAACCGGTGTCGCTGTAACCAATAGGGCTAACAGCATTAACCTCATGTTCGAAAAATTCCCTTTCGAAGCATTTAAGACTTTAGATTTAGAGACATTGCGACATTAGCTTATTGGTGAAAACGTGACATATGACTTAAAAGAAGACTGTATGATTTATGATTTTATAATAAAAACTTCGAGTGTTTGTTTATTTTATAACTAGTAATTTTGTTGTACCTCTCTATCCGTCGATAGATGGCGCTATATAAGAACTTTACGTGCATTAATGCTGTCTCTACTGAATATTAGATGGCGCTATATAAAAAAGTCATTAAATAAGTTTAAGATACAAATGTTTTTTAATTACATTATTCACTACATTAACATTTGTAACAAAGGCATATTTTTTTTGTATTTATTTTCAATATTTTAGTTAAAAAGGGGTTATAAATAAAACACTTTTAAGTTGTAAAACATTTATTTTCATAAATGATAAGACTAAACACATCCGGCGAATACAGCTCCT
>DWGR01005796.1:0-10139 GCA_018247715.1 Heliconius burneyi
CACAGCGGTATCAAAATCTAACAGCATACGCGACGGTAATAGGTTGGCCGTTTTGAATGGCGGAGTTCAACGCTGTCTTATTCATACCAGATCAGACATACATATTTTTGTATGCAAAGTTAACATTTAATAAAATGTTATTGTCGAAACAATATCTTTTAAATCTTACTATAGAGAGCGACATGACTGTACCTACACGCATAATGAATTTAGTGTTTACAATTAGCATTACATAAAGATGCCTAGGAAATGAAAGTTAGACCAAGCCGGGTATTCCACTCGTGTCGTCCGTCAGACCGGTTAAATTGGCTTGTTCCGCTTTGGTGTATTTTTTACTTTGCTAAACTATTAGGCCATTGTTTTAGTTTATGTAATGTAATAAAATTATAGAAGTGATGTTTGTATAATTAGAGGATTTGTTTGTAGGTCGGTCGTTGGTTCTTTATAAGATATTTACTTTTATGGACATTTATAACATATTGGCTTTCATAAGATAAAAAATAATCAATAAATCCTTGGATGTTTTATTATTTGAAGTTTTTACATTTTCTATATTCGAATTAAAGGACAGTTGTGGCGCAGTAGACTAAGCACGCGGCAGTAAACTTCTCAGGTTCCCTCTTTTTTAGCCTGCTATGTGCGGGACACAGCGTGAAGCTATGGTTTAATGAAGTTTTTTAAGAAAGATCAATATTATATTACACTACAGAGTTCCTTCAGAAATTAGATAATTTAACATAGTTGTGTTCTACCACTCAACACACAATGCCTTCAGAATTCGGCAGAAAGTTGGGAATGGAGTGTCTTAACACTAGGTTGCCTCTGCTTACCCTGCTGTGTGCATACATGGATACAGCGTGAAGCTGATTTTTTTTTAACATAGAGCACAATTTGTAGTTTAGAACTTCTAAATTATTCCACTTTATAGAATTTATTTATAAAAACTAAAATAATGCACGTTATTGGGATAAAATTACTTGAAATAAACAAGTAACCACAATTTTTGCAATAGTGACGACCTTTAAAAAACATTTTCAGATTCAGCAACAGAGGAAGAAATGCAAGATTTTCTTCGCGAGATTGCTATGCTGAAACACGTTGGATCACACAAACATGTTATAAGACTCATAGCATGTTGTACAAGACGGTCTCCTCTTATAGCGCTATTGGAACACGCTCCAAGAGGTGACCTCTTAACTTTACTTCGGTCGGCAAGAGGTAGGCGGAATATCGAAGTTCAGAAGAGCGAAGAATCTGAAAGAACTCGTAATGGACGACCTTCGGAAGCTGACAGTGAGTAAAAAGAATCAATGCTATTTATCTCACTTCGACACTTAAACCACCTTTAGAACATAATAATCTCTAGGTGTGTTATTTTTGAGTTTAGTTGCTTTTCTTGTGTAATTAAAATAGTAATGTAAAATGTAAGGTACTTGTGGCCATGTTCTTCATGATGCCCACCGTGGTGTTCGTGATGACTACCTTCGTGATGATGATCCTGGGAATGTTTTTCTTTCTTAACTTCATTGTGTTTGTGGACCCCAAGATGCCTTTTAGCAAAATGTAGCAAAATTTTACATTTTATCTCTTTACTACTTTTCGAGGCATTTTACAACTATTCGAATTCTCAAGGCATTGCAGAACGCCGCACTTTGCCTCGTTGCTAGAACAAGGAAAGGGATATATATATAATATTTCATTCCCCGAATGGGAATCGAACCCACAACCGTGGCCTCCAAAAATAATTTATTATTTCAAATAGAATATCGTTCTTTTGAAACCTACGGAATCAAATACAAAGGATGAGTTTTATCCTTTTTTCTCTATTTAGGTCTTTCACAAAATTCAATACATTTACTTGAGATGAATGTACAAGAAAAATTTTACAATCTTTCTTTGCCTTTCGTTTCAAAATGTATAGTATCATTTATAAAGCCTTCATATTGAATGAATTTACAGACTGTATAAATAAGATATAAGAACAAATTATATTTTAAATGTCATTAATATCTGCGAACGGTTTGATCATCTTTTGTCAAGCAAGAAAACAAAATGACATTATATTTTATTGAGTGAATAATTATTTCAGTTCATTGAGTAGGTACATAAAATATACATTTGTATTGAAAATAAGATATTGAAATAAGTATACGTATTAAATATTTTGTGGGCACCGATATACGAGGGCATCTTTCCGCAGTTGGGTGTTGTTGTTTTAATTTCCTCATAGGTGAATGTAGTACTTCTCATTTCCGTGTTTTGAGAAGACAGAGAAAGATATCAACTTGTACAAAAAGAGAAGAATAGAGTATCTTGACACTCGCATACGAGGAAAAAAATATCCCATTAAAATGTTTGCGCCTGCAACTTTACAAAAGCAATTTCGTACATAACATTACTAGTTACTATATTTTTATAGGCGCGCAATTTGATATTTATATCCAACAAATGTTTTAGAGATAATTTCTAAGTTAAGTTCTATTATTTTCGAAAATCTTGAAACTCATATTTTATTCAAATTTATATCATTAAGTGTTTTTATATGTATAAGTGATTCTAAGAGAATGTAAGTTGAATCTTGTTCTCAAGTATATATTTACATTTTTCCAACTTTTCTTATACCTATTGCGGTTGTTTCTATTTTAATACATTCCGAAACATATTGAACAAAAAATACTTATTATATAAAGTTCATTCATCATTTATATTCATCATTTATATATACAATGTTACTTAAGTTATTATTCAAATAACTTATCACCAAGTGATGGCTATGATATCGGATATTCTATTTAGTTCATGTATTGATAAATGGTAAAAAAATATCAAATTTTTATTAAATTGAGGCCGTCATGGCTTAGCGGTATAAGGGTGTGACTGTAACGCGACGGTTGTGAGGTCACCTGATATATACCTATTAGTAAGTGATCACCGCCGCCCACGACACCGCGTAACACCAGAGGAGCTACTAGTGCGTAGCCAGCTTTTGAGGTGGTTGGGCGCCAGAGCCCGGCATTACCTAATGCGAAACGCAGTGGCATAAAGCCACTACTTCACGCCGGTTTCAAATGCCAATGGTGTTTGCAAAAATGGCCACTTTTTAATTTTCAGCGGAGTACACAAATCTGAGTGACTCTGATCCCCCTTTGTATGGAAATTTGGATGAAAAAACAAGTGAAAGTTCAGGACAATGCAGAACAAACGATCACTACGTGGCCGAACCAGCTCTACATTTGGATAGTACGACGATGCGCGAATACGCCTTGCAAGTTGCTTTAGGGATGAGACATTTAGAAGATAGAGGAATAACACATAGGTGAATGAACTATTTAAAACACTTTTTTGTATTAAAATAGTATTAAATATGTTTTTTTAGCTTCTCGCTGTATCCCCCGCATAGAGGTAGAGGGGGTAGGTAGAGGAGATCTATTGTTAAGACACTCTGGTACGACAATGCGGTTCTAAATACTGACACCCAACGCACAATATCTCGAACTTAGCCAAAAAACGGACATCCAATGTCTTTACGCTACAACTGCGAACTCTGCTTTAAAGTGAAGTTGAAAAAAGTGGTATATTTAGCATATAATGGCACAGATAAAATAATAAATTAAATCAGTTTCACGCTGAATCCCGCACACGGCAGGGTAGACATAGGGAACCTAGTGGTAAACTCTCCATTCACTTCACTCCGTTCTCTATTTTCCGCCAAATTCTTGACATTGCGTGTTGAGTGGCGGAACTCAACGTTGCACTTTGCCTCGACACCAGAGCGAAGAAATGAAAATTAAAATCGTCATCGAAAAATATAATTGTTTATATTAAAAAAATGCAAATTTGCGAATAACTTCTCATAAAGCAATGTAAATATAAAACTACCTTCCAACTGTATTTTGCCTGCGGACTACGGTTGCCGTCCCACAATTTACCTTGATTTGTTTAAGAAACAAACATGAGCGGAACTCGACGCAGTTCAATAGATTAATATTTATTTCCATATTAAAACAAAAGATATACGTATTTTGTATTTCTTTATCCATTGTTTATAAGCGAGAAAGCAAAGAGAGTATTAGTTACGAGTACTGTTACGAGTAGTCTTGTAGTTGTAGCCAGTTAGTTACCTTTTCAAATTAATTATATGTTATGCGTCGTGGCGCAGCGGCACAGGGACACGACTATTGTGGGTATTGTGGCCCCACTCGAGGAAGTGAAATATTTATTTACGTTTATATTTTCATTTCTTCGCTCTGGTGTCGAGGCAAAATTCGGCAGAGAGTGGGGAACGGAGTCTTAACACTAGGTTCCCTCTGCCTACCCTGCTGTGTGCGGAATACAGCGTGAAGCTGATTTAATATATATGCTCTATCTTCCTAAAAAAGTTACCTATATGTATATTTTAAAATGTAATGTCATATTATGTGCACGCGATCTTCATTCCCTTGCGCTGGTAACAAGATAATGCGCGTATAGTGGGCAGTATATAGAAAACCAATCGTTCTGGATCTGAAGACTGGTGGTTGCTATATGCCCACCTTTGCTATATGCGAGATATATCACGGTTACCAGCAGCTAACTACGTTTCCCGCAGTTAACTAAAATGCAATGAAAATAGTAAATTTCTGGAAATACTAATACATATTCTAAAAATACTACTACCTACAGTCTTCTAAATTAAAATGAATTTTCACAATTATCACCTGTCCACATTACTATTTACATATGAAACACGTAATGTTAATTATATAATCTGTCTGTACAATGTAGAACTACAGGCAGCCACTTAGCGCTTGCATTTCTTCAGGGACAGATTACCCTCTTCCCTACCCAATCAGTGTAAAATCCAATAGGGCATCACAGCATTAACCTCCTGTTCGAAATAAAATGTAGAACTACAACGGACAGTGCCACAATGGAAAAGTAACAATTAATATGAAACGCCTATTAGAATTCTGAGCAATAAGCCAATAAGTCAATTTGCTAAGATATAATACTTTGAATAGGCCATATTCGTTAATTAACAAACGTATAAATATTTTTCTGTGGCGACCGTCCTACATAATATAATAAAGGAATAAGAGAGGTCGAATAATCTCTAAAGAGACTCATCAAAAAAACTCCCGAGCTACTTAGCTTGTTAAGAGACGCCTAGCAACGGTTGCTTAGCAACCAGATTCATGGTATAAATCCGTAAACCTCCTTACAAGCCCTATCGCATCACATAGAAAAGACAACCTTAAGATACAGACATAAGTATTAAAATCGAACGCATGTGCTTAAAATAATTGGAGACAAAAACCTTGTACCATATTATTTAACATGAATAATGTGATAATAATGGATCTCTCAATTTGGTTTAACGTAAACTTCGAACTTCGAAGTGGTCTATATATTTGAAATTAGCTAAATAATTTTTCTTATATTATTACTTTTTGTTAATTTCCTTTTCCATGACTTTATAATATATAATACTGACACTATTCAAAATTAAAGCTTGCAGAACGGAATTGTATATTTCTTAGATCACGCAAGCAAAGCGGAAATCCTTATTAGATTTATGCATAAATAATATCTACATTAGTACAACAAAATAAATATATTTCCTTTCGAAATCATATGCGCTTATAACTACGAGTATGTGTTCATCTTGATTTCGAACATTAAACTTCTGTAGGATGTGAAATAATGTTATTCTACATTATGGTTATTTAGCATTGTCGGCAAACGAGTTTCATATATTTCTTTATATAACAATATATATTTCCAAATAATAAATAAATATACCTTAAAGAACATGATGATAGGCAATTAAGGCGCAGTGGAAAAGTATCTGACTGTAAATGGGTCCGGGTACGAACGCCACTCGGGGAAATTAATTTTCGCAAAAAGGCACTCTGGATTTACTTTCTCTAACTCTACTCTACTCTCTAACTTTCTCTAATAATAGTATAAAATTACATATATCAAAGGCTTTTTTTTATTATAGAGACCTGGCAGCTAGAAATATTCTAGTAGATGGAGCTGGCGTGTTAAAAGTTGCTGATTTCGGCCTATCCAGATCCGGTGTATACGTCCACACTCGGTCTAGACCAGTGCCGCTACGGTGGCTGGCTCCAGAAGCTATATATGGTTCGAAATACTGGAGTGCAAGCGATGTTTGGGCATTTGCTGTACTATTGTGGGAGATAGCTACGCTAGGTAGGTATTTTAGTAAATAAACTTTTTACCACGATTAGAGGCTGGAGCAGACTGTCTTCTTCTGAACACTAGGCTCCCCCTACACAGCGAGAACCTGAAAAACAATATTGACCAATTTGAAAAATAAATGTATTGAATTCAAATAAGCTAAAGTCATTAACATATTTGGGACTTTTATATAAATATTTTAACAAAATAATGTGCTGCTATAAACATACATATATTATAATAAAATGCTCCTACTCTCTTTTAATAGCAATAACGCTAGTTGTTTACTTTGATCATTTATCTTTCATATCGATGCTTTCGATTTTCAAATTAGGATTATTTTCATTAGGAAGTTAGGCCTAAAAATTAAAACATTGAACAAGAAAACTGTACTTTTCTTCTATCGAAGTATTCTGGAGGCATTTCGTATTGAGTGGCGGGACTCACCGCCACACGCCTGTTCCCCTGCGCCATAATTGGCCTCTGAAAAGTTTATTTTGCGTACTAATCTTTTATTTGAATATTTTTTAAATTTCAGGTGGCTTCCCCTACGCAGAGCTAAGTAACCAAGAAGTACCACAATATTTAACCGAAGGTGGAAGGCTGCCGAAGCCAGTGCGGGCTTCCACCAGCCTCTACCAACTTATGACAGAATGTTGGTCAGATGACCCCTACGATAGGCCAACATTTGCCCAAATAGTGGACAAACTAACTGTCCAACAACAATTATATGTAGATCTCGACTGCGTCTTTCCCCCTATAGAAGATAACTGCACTAACTCTAGTGACTACGATTTTACTAAATTTAACGGTGCACACAGTGACCGATGACCTATTCAAAGACTGAATATTTTTATTGTTGTTATTATTCCCATTGCTTTATACATTAAATGTATGTAAATTAAAGGGGTTTTTTTATCTCTACTACTTAAATAATTATTTATTTATTTTTTATATTTATTAAATCTCGCTCTTAAAAGTACGAGAGTGACAATCAAGAATGGTTAGTTCTTAAAATTAAAATCATTGGTTCATTTATAATATTCGGTTCATTTGTAATGTAAAAGTTGATAATATCGTTTTTTTATATTCCATTAGCGTTAAAATTTGAGCATTTGCAATTAAACCTACAAGTTTTATTTGAGGCCGTCGTGGCGCAGCGACACAAGGGTGTGACTGTAACGCGACGGTTGTGGGTTCGATCCCCACTCGAGGAAGTTAAATATTTATTTACGTTTATATTTCCATTTCTTCGCTCTGGTGTCGCGGCAAAGCGTGGTGTTGAGTTCTGCCACTCAACACGTAATGCCTCCAGATTTTAGCAGAAAGAGGACAACGCAGTGTCTTGACGCTAGGTTCTCCTTGCCTACTCTGCTGTGTGCGGGATACAGCGTGAAGCTGATTTGATTTTTTTTTACTTGAAGTTAAAACTTCCCCATATTTCAAGAACGAGAACACTATATTCTCTACATTCTACCCCAAATGCCCTTGTTGTTGCGTTTGATTGTTAATCTGTGCCTACATATAATAAAAATGTAACTGATCGTTGTCCGTACATAGAAGACATACGAATCTATTTTTAAGAGTAGAGAGTAAACAATGGAAAAGCACCCAAAACAATGATTTTTTTGTCTGTGGGTTTGTACACGCCACCAGAAACGGCTAAACTGATTTAAATTTTTACTAATACGTATATTTTGAAAAAGTAAACAATGTCTTTTAAAGCACTTCGTAAACAAGAAGTCCTATCAATTTAAGTTATTTTGTTAGACAAAATTGCTATAAAATCAGAAGTCACTTAAGTAAGCTGTGCATATTAGAACACAAAAACCGTTCAGATTAGTAGAGGGGGGCTACGACGTGAGCAGATTGCTAGTTAAAAAAAATATATATATTATAAACGTTTCAACAAGTTAAGACCATTGTGGTGGAACAGCGAGTAGCTAGTGGACCAAATGGTAGTAAGTTCGAGTAAAGTTAAGTCACTCGGAAGAATGTATGCACCTATGTAACCCTGCCCTAAATTCCGCCATGGATAAGTTAGATATAGGTAAGGTATATAAGTAAGGATCTCGAATTAGGTTGAAAAGTGTGGAAAAAAATATCTTAAGTTCATAACATTAGGTTTTCTTATTTTATTCTATTATTTGCGTGAAGCAGAATGAAATGAAAGAAGTAAGCTTCGAGTCTACTACTATTTTGTAGAGTCGAGCACTTTCATATAGCTTAAAAATATATTTGAACTGAGATATTCAATACATTTGTAACTGGAAAAAAATGGAAAATTTTTAATAAAAAATATATATTACTTCATTATTATTAGCTACAACACTAAGCTGTTTATAAATCTATGAAATACCGTGACCATAGCACATTAATCTGTTACAAGTCAAAGATATTTTATTACAAGATTTATATTGTTAATCTACGCTCAATTTCACGATTTCAACTACTAGAAAGTTATGCATTAATCAACTGAAAACGAATTACAGTGGAAAATTATTTGAAAAATAAATAAAATCCTCTTGATGTTTTTCAAACAATGCATATAACAAAAGTGAAAATGACAATCGCTTTAAAACAAATCAGGTAAAATTCGCAAAATTTCTAGCTGTAGCAACTGTAGCTAATAGTATAGATACTATGACCTCTTTATTTTTCTTTACAGAATTTCATAAATGTTATATATCGACGGCAACATTTGAGATGTGTTGTAAGGTACACAGATCAGTTTTCATACTTCTGTTCATAATGGAGATGTTATTGGGAGCAAAATTGCCAGATCCAGAAAACGACACGCTAATATTCATAGCGAATCCGGTGGAAGCCGACATGCCCGGCCACTGGATGCCATTAAGTATAGTCAAGATAATTTTAGGGGGAAGTACCACTAAAGTAAAGCGGCTAGTTCATACTGTATCGAATGCCGCGCCGCCAACTTCGGCAACAACGACGACAGAAGCGGCTACTAGTCCTCCTACTACTACTACTACTACTACTACTACTACAGAAAAGCCGCTGACAACTTCAGCTCCTCCTAAGGAAACCGATCCAACTACGATTAAGACCGAAGCGACGACGACTACAGAAAAAGTTACTTCTACAAAACCTCAAAGTCCTGTACAAGCTCCAACTACAACAACAACACCTACTACTACTACTACACCTACTACTACTACGCCTACTACTACGCCTACTACTACGCCTACTACTACGCCTACTACTACGCCTACTACTACTACTACTACCACTACTACTACCACTACTACTACCACTACTACTACTACTACTACAACTCCTAAGCCTCCCAAAACTAAACCAAATAAACCGGTGAGAGGAACACCGCCAACTGATAATCACGAAAATACAAATACGTAGTTAATAAATCGAAATATATTATATTGTAAAATATATTTTTTTTATATAGATGTAGCCCACAGGTGGGGGATCTTGTGTCCACGTAGGCTGTATGTATTTTGACTTTAATAGATTTTTAATAGCTAATTTGTTGTCGTGTTCAAAATGTCAGATATGACATACGTTATGGTATGCTATGGTCTGAATGGTAGTTGCTGAGATTCTCTATTCGTAGGCTACTTTTCATACCTCAATCGATATAATTACACTCTGCTTATTCAGAGTCAAAAAGGGCTTGTGCCCCTGTAACAGGGCTGACCTATAATACAGCGTTAAGACAAAATAAGTTATATGATAAAACAGACATTGTCAGATTTGTAAAGTCATACGCGTTTTATACGCTCTCTCATCAAAACGGCAAATAAAGAAATAGTCACAGAAGCAAAGAACGTAGAAGAAAAACTAAAAAACTAAAAGTTTTTACCTAAATTTTAAATTGTAAATCTCAATATCCCAGACCCTTTAAAATTCCCTTGCAAATTTCTCTATACTAAAGAAAAAGAACAAACGAAATCAAAATAAATAAGCAATTTTAAAAT
>DWGR01005797.1:0-10136 GCA_018247715.1 Heliconius burneyi
TCGCACGAGCGAAAGGCAAACAAAGCAACACAAATAGAGGCGCAAATTAAAATATAGCGGCCATCGAATCAACTGTGTACACGGATGGAAATTCTAATTAGGTGAGTTAATTGATTGGATAAAGTAAGGCGTATAGTGATGGAAACGAACTATTATGCGTCTTTTTAGATTTATTTTTAACCGACGTCACAAAAGGAGTCTGTTGTGCCTCTGTCTGTCTGTGGCACTGTAGCCTGAATGTCCTGTGTGTCCTAAATTAATGAACCGTTTTGTGTGCGGTTGTTTTTAATCAACAGCCATATTCCTCGTGGTCGTTCTCAGCTAAGTTTTAATGAAAATCTTAGTAGCTTAAGAGATGCAAACATCTCTCAATATAAGAGAGTGGTATTTAGTTGGAAATCAAATTTGTAAAAAAATTTGCATTTTAGTTTTGTAATTATGTTACTTATATCCACTTAAAATGTTCACTTTAATAAGTGAGCTTTTACTTTAATTAGAACCATTGAGTGCAGTGGTATATCTAGGAAGCATATTTAGTAGAGACGGAAGATACGTATTGCCAGCCGGTAACAGAATTAACGGTTTGTTGCTTGTGGATATACGATTTCTTCGTTGAATATATGGAGGAAGCTTAGCTGAGCGAAGTCGTGACGAATAAATATACAGAGTTCAGGGTATTATTCAGGATGTCACAGTGACAATGAAGAAAAACTTGCTTAGGTGTATTGGGCACGTCGAGACAATGCGTGGTAAAGAATCCCTAAAAATTTTTAAGCTAAGTGAGTGGTAAGATTCATCAGCAGAAGAAGAGATTCATCAGCTCCTGATAAAGACAAATAATGTCAGAAATACGCGGAATATGGTGCCTTAAGAGATTGTTCTCTCTGCATAAATCATGAAAGGAAAAAATAGCTTACTTCAAACAAAATATGATAACATACCGATAATATAAATATGTATCGTATTTGAAAACTTAAAACAAATATGAAATAAAGAAAAGGGTTAGGTGCGAGTCAGAATCGTCCACCGAGGTTCCGTACTAATTTCAGGATGTAAGTCAACGGGAAGTACAACTTATAAAAGTTGGCAACCTTGAGTCAGCGGGCATATGCGTTTATATTGTATTAAATGAAACAATAAACTTTTCACGGAAAGTACACCGTAGAAGTATGCTTGAATTTATAGTAAGAAACACCATAGGTTTTTCTTACTATAAATTCAAGCATAAATGCTCATACCTTTTGATTATATTGATTTAGAAACTTGATTTGTTCTTCAAGGGACTATAGACTTAAATATTTGGTAATAATTTTAGCTTGATACCTTTACGCGATCTTGAGATCGACAACTTGAAACGGACAGACGGACAGCAAAGTAATTTATAGGATCACTATATATAGGGTTCCGTTTTTACCTTTTATGTTATAGAACCCTAAAAATATATATGATAAATAAAAAACACACGCCCCATTCATTTCTTAGTTTGATGAGCACATATTGATTTCAAAAGCTGCAATCTGAGTTTTGATTTTAAAGGGAATCTATGTACATATATCGAGGTATGTATATTTACTAGGTAACATACAAAACCGTTGGATATTAAACCTTTAATCAGAGATAGCTAATTGAAATATTTTTGCCATTTGTGTTTTAGTGACTTGAAATAAGTAAAGTTGTTTATTTTTTCTTCGTTTCTAGATTTCGTATGGAAAGCAGATAACGTAGTGTCTTGACACTAGATTCTTACCAAACTATATGCGGCTTACAACACGAAGCTGAAAAATAGGTCTGGAATTCTTCTGAGAATGGGGAACGGAGTGTCTGATAACTAGGTTCCCTCTGCCAACTCTGTTGTGGGCGGGATACAGCGTTAAGCTACAAAAATATATGAAGGAAATACCAGTCTATTAAAAATAAATGAATAGCATGCCCCTGTGTGAGTTTTGCAGTTAAAAACATGACATGTAGGCGACAATCGATATGTCACTACTGTCTTATAATTCATTATTGATATTACCATTGAATATGGGAATTGGCGTTGTTTGTACCATTGCTTAGAAATAATATTAGATATATTATTTCTAATACAGTTAGTTCTGATTTTGTGTAGAAATAGCTAAGTTATGCTGATATATGCTTTCGTGGCGCCTTGGCACAACGTGACAGGCTGTGAGCTCTATTCCCACTCGAGGAAGTGTAATATTAAATATTTTTATATTGTTAAGGGATATCAGGGCGTTCAGTTGCGCAATTTAACACGCAATGACCGCCGCTTACCTCGAGGATTCGGCAAAAAGAGAGGACTGGTGTTTTAATGAAAACGGAGTGTCTTAACACTAGGTTTATGGGTTTCTATATTTTTCTATAAAACACCTGTCTTTGAGAGACCGGGGGCATTCCGGAAACTAAATAATTATTTTCTATTCGGTACTCCCCAGACAATACAAGGCGTTGAGTTACACTACTAAACAACCAATATCTCTGGAAAATAACATCTTAGTATTAAATTGTATTTTGCCTCTCCTAATGTATACGAAATACAGCGTGAAGCTCACAATAAATATTTTTTCCAAGATGATTAGACATAAATTAAACGTATTATAAAAAAACTGCTATAACACAATTGAATACATTTGCAAAGACACACAAATGTAAACTCATTAACCACTGCACAACCATAGAGCAAAAACACTACATTTATAATCAAACCATAAAGCAAATATACTCCAGTTCTTCTAATTTACATAGAGCATGTCTGTTTGAACCATTTAAAATGCAAAATGTACTTTAACAACGTATTCTAACGTGTAGAACATAAATTATACGCCATCTTGAAATGCATTTTCCTTGTAATGCTCGTTTTAAAGAAACATTTATCATTATTACTTTGTCTACATTGTCGAGGAATAGTTTAGCAGACGCTTAATTCAAACGGATATCGAATTAGGGTTCAGCGTTGAAATATTACTTTGATTTTTTTAGTTTTTTTTAGCTTCACGCTGTATCCCGCACTTTAAACGGAAAGCAAAAGAAAACCTGCTAACCTAGTGTATAGATACTCCTTTCCCTTCAAGTATTCTACTTCTACGTTTCATATGATTGGATTGCTCAAATTGAGGTTAGTCAATGTTAAGCCACGCTGATTGCATTATCCGTCACCATAGTCAGATCGACAAACGAGCACGCAGAAAGACAGTTTGGGCAGGAGATCAAGTGTGCCATTGCTAATGGGTCGGCGCAGCAGTCACATGTTGTCCTCCAAAGCGTACTGAGATTTTTTTTGCATCGGCCAACTTGTCTACGTAATCGATTTAAAGACTTCCATACTGGCCACTGCAAATAATGGCGGTGGGGTAAGCACTCTTTGGTAAGATCATATATAGTTTGTGGGAGGTGGGTTGTTTCTGCTCCCGGGCCCGACTTGGATCACCATTTAAGGTTGTGGTTGATCTCAAGAAATTGTGGTGACTTTTGAACCAGCCACCACAACCAGAGTGGGTACTGAGGATCTTTTTCTAGTTTTGTTTTCTCAAAAGAAAATGTGTCATGAACGTCACGTCGACCCTTGGGGGGTGTTATGCCTACCAAGGTGTAGACCTTGTATTCCACTAATACCACTAGATATTTATATGCTTAGAATATTTAACGCGTCAATTAGTCTAGCACAACTGGATTATAGCGATAAGTACAAATATATAAAATTTCAGATTATAAAAATATATTTAGTTTACACAATCTATGTTAATCTCATTCATGTTGCCTCTAAAATTTCAAGGAAAAATTTTAAATGTGTGGTAAGAGATAAGAAGTCAGTTGTTACCTGTCATAGTCATAATATGGTATTTAAATAATTATAATATATTAGGTAAAAGTAGTGATTGAAGATAGTGGTTAAAGTTAAAGTACTGACTGGTGATGATGAAGCATTTATACTATTCTTATCATCATCATCACCAGTATGTGTTCTTCCTCTGCAAGACACAGACTTTTTCAATGGCATAGTTAGATAGCATCTGCTAAGTGAACCGTAAACAAAACAAAAACCCGACTGTATGAACTTAATTAATATATCCAGTACCATTCGCGTCAAGAAGACATTTACCATAATGGGTTCACTGATTAAGCAGGAACAAAGGTACCAACATACATACATACGTATTAAAAACATAACCCTCCTCTTCAGCTTCGCTGGAGTCGGGTAATCTCATACGTTTTGTCTAAGAGTCGAAATAAATAACAGAATCGAATCTTTCCCCGTTACATCCATATTTATGGGCATAGTACTACGAACTGCTCCACAAAGATTCTTATTAAATTCTTATGGGAAAACTGATTTTCCCATAAGAATTTAATAAGGCCCGTAACAAGTGTTCGTGTAATACAAAGCCGGTTTTTTTATGGTTCTACATGATTTTTAATTTGATCGTTGCTTTGAAAGTACTTTGGGTTTTACCATAAATTATACTTGGAAAATGAATATGGTAAAAAATTCCTACCAGTTTTAAAAAATAATGTTTGGTCTAATATTGGGAGTCATAAAATAAGTTTAATATAAATTTAATGAAATTTAATTATGTGAAAATAGAGTAGATAATAAAAGCATCAAGCGTGCGATTGTAAGCGTGACAGATTGTAAGTTTGTTTCCTGGAAACGATTCCTCGACTGGTCTGAATAAAATGATATTTCCATTCCTTCGTTCTGGTAACGAGGCAAAGTTCCTCCACTAAGCACGTAATGACTCTAGGATTCAGCGGAAGTAGGGAACGAAAGTGACTGACTGGGAACGGAGTGTCCGAACACTAGGTTACCCTCTGCCTACTCAGCTATATATGTTTCCGCGATTATTATATATTTTAATTGGAACTAGATCACAAAAAAAGAATATTTTTTGAAAAAGCTTGATAATAGTGGAAGATTTATGGGAAAAGTGAGATATTAAATATCTCTAAACTCACCTGAACCGCTTTGCCCGACTCTCCAATAATCTCGGACTACCTGAAAATATATGTTGAAGATAAAAGTTTTGACGGAGAACATTTATAAGTAACTACTAGGCTTAGAGCTTCGTACTTGAAAGGAAATATGAACATTTCTGTATTTTTTCGACGTCAGTCTGTCTTTTTGATTTTTGTTTCTTCGAAATATTTTTTCTTTATCAAACATAGCAAGTGTCTACTGTCGAGACTTCACTTTCCACGTGAATATCAGACACTGAGTAACAAAACTCAATGCCGATTTTTGTTGTACCGGAGCGGGGACTTAAAAAAATACCCCAAGTGAAAATCGAATTAACAACAATGGCGTTTATGGCCTGTACTACTATACCACGAATGCTTTATATGTTTCAAATATAGAGGACCAATAATTAAGACTCGAAAATATTGAGACTAATCGTGGTGTGTCATCGTCTTAAAGCATGACCGGTTGTATATTCGATCCAAGAAATGAAATGTTAAATTCAAAATTATATCTTCATTTCGTTCTGGTGTTGAGGCAAAGCGCGGCGTTGAGTTCCGCCATCTCTACACACAATGCCACGAGAATTCAGCGTAAAATGAAGAACGGAGTGTTTTAACACCAGGTTCCTTCTGCCTACCCTGCTATGTGCGGGAAGCTGACAAGAAAATCATTGTAACTCCGACCCAATCCACCCCAAGGTAATAAAAATAGAATTAACTTATCTAAATAACATTAAAGCATTCACTACATACAGTGTACTATAATAAAATAAGCCCATACAATGTAAAGGTCTGAATAGAAACGTAATACGTAGTGGTAGTCGGGTTGAATGCACCGCGATCTATCTATTAGCGAATCTGCGATACGTTGGCACAATGCCACCGGCTCAGCCGTGGTGAGGGCAGTGAAGTAGGGTTAGAACAAAAAAATATGGTGTATTTGTATTTTAAATTCCATCAGCTTCACACTGTATTCCGTACACTGTAGGGTAGTCAAAGGGAACCTGGTGTTAAGGTAAAGATAACATAAAATAATATTTATTAACAAATAACATGTACAATTTTTTGTTACATCCACTATGGTACCCACACTAGGTATTCCTGTATTGTCGGTTCGAATATATGATTTTATAATTTGCGTTTAATGTTGATACTCGTTTTAAAAGAGATAAATAATACAGTAAAGAACGAAAGGTAAATAATCATAATTAAATAAAGGTAAAACAAAGTTAATTTCTGAAAAAAAATAATTTCTGTGTTAAGACATGGTGTCTCCATGGTGTCTTAGTGGTTGGTGTCTTCATGGTGTCCTTTTTGACTTTTTTATTTATTATTATTCATGTATTAAGATTTGGTATCAGATCGCTATCATCTAAGGCCATTGTGCTATGTTGGTAATTTGTTTTGAGCGTTAGTTAACCTGTACAATTTTTTTTCGTTCGTTGCCTGAATATTATTGTTTATATATTATAATATTTAAAAAAAAAAACAAATCTGATTTTAAAAGGCAAAATTTATTAAATTTTAACAGCTCTATGAAGAAGTTGATTATTGTTAATCAAATTAAAAATATTAGTGACAAAAATTCAGAAATATTTTTTATTATAAAACTGACAAATCACATTCAAACGATTTTCTTCAAACAACAGATTTACCAAAATATTTAATTTTAATACATATTTTTTATGCTAACGCTACATAACCACTTGTCATGTTGCAGTTGTATGTGTGAGTCTCAAGTGTTTAAACAATAGGCAAATTGCGAGTGCTCCACACTGAAGCGAGCGGAATACTGAAACGGAACGCCGAGATTTTATTGCTCATTTTCCAGGCATATCCTGAGTTTGATTTATAATTATAATATTTCCCTTTTACTAAGTTTTGTTCAGTTCAAAGTTTACTTGTTGAGCTTATTTTTAGTTATTTCAATGCAAATTTGACATTTTGAGACCTTTAAAGCGCAGCGGTATAGCGTTAGACATAGATGCGATGATTGTGGGTTCGATTCTATCGATTGTGGATGGTGCTTGGGGAATGAGATGTCTTTGCACCCGGTTATCTGTGCTTACAAAGCTGAAAATGTTTTTTTTCTAAAAATAAAAATCTTTGTGGGTAGGCGGTAATTGATATCAAATATATTAATTTCTAAGTGTTCTATCCAATCTATATTATTACATTGAATTATCAATTGTCGAGAAATAGTGATTGAACAACACTCGAACATATTGTATAATGATATATCACTATTACGAGTATATATGTATACAGGGGGACTTCGCCTCCTGCTCGCTTCGGTCAACAACCCCTGACTTTCAATGATAAAAAAATAACATTTCATTAACTTATTATGGTTTTTCATCGACATTTTTTATTGGTTTTTTTAATTCGTACTCCAGAAATTGTACCACAATATGTAGATAAATAGAATTAAATTGCCTAATTGCAATACCCTTATTTTCCCTCCACTCAACACACATGCCTACAAATCGGTGGAAAGTGGGGAAGTCTTAATAGGTTCCCAGGTTCCCCCTGCCTATCATAATATGTGCAGGATGAACCAAGCTTAAGCCCATGCCTATACACTATTTGTTGAAAGAAATCAGTTAAAAGAACTCTAAATAATAAAAAAGAGAATACCATATTCCAGATATGAAATATTATTCCCCTCTTTAATCCCAATTCTATTTTTATATTATTATTGTTTTATTTATTATTACTACAAAACAAAAATATGGAACCATTATAGAATCATTTTGTCTGCCCGTCTGTCAAGTCTACTTAACTCAAGAAAGGAAATTAATATAAAATATCCAGGCTTCTCGTAGCCCTTTGGAGTCTTTTAGAGTACAGAAAAATTAAACTCTATATCTAAATATATTAATTGGTACGGAACCTTTGTAGGTGAGCCCAACTCACATTTATTTTATTCCCGTTGGTCTGATGTTGCCTAAGAAAAGAAATCAGAAACTTAACGAGAAAGATGCTTAACCAAATGAATGTGGTACATCAGACCATAATATTGTCTGACATATTATATTATTTCCTAAAAAACGAAATATCTTATAGATTTACTAAGAACAACGTACAAGCGACTAATTTCCGTTATGTCTAAGCTTATCCACCTTATATTCATAATAAGCTTCGCAAGGTAGTTCTGGCACAAGTTTAGAGGCAATAAGATAAGCACGATGGCTTATACTTCAATAAACAAGGTCTAAAGTATATTAGCATTTGGTAATATTGAATAATTCCATATTGGCTCTATTTTAATTGTTCAGCTTCACTCTGTATCCCGCACACAGTAGGGTAGACAGAGGGAACCTAGTGTTAACCCAACCCAACACCCTAGTGGAACCCAGTTTCCGCCAAATTCTGGAGGCATTGTTTGTTGGGTTGTGGAAGTCAACATCACGCTATGCCTTGACACTTAAACGAAGAAATGGAAATATAAATTTAACTTTACTTAACACAGCTTCACGCTATATCCCTAGCGGGGTAGTCAGAGTTAACGGAGTGCCAAACGTTACGGTCTCTACATACCTCTTTCGCCTCGTTCACTGTCATCAACCTCTTCATACACGCCCTTCGGGGCTCTTCATATTAAATACTCGTAAATATTTAACTTCCTCGAGTGGGGATCGTCTGGGCATAGGCACACATTTACACTTGTGTGCCCATGCGCCACGACTAGCCTCTGGATTAATTTGATTTAATATTTATTAAAATTGTGAGAAAACACTCTGTTGTTTATATTAGGGACATAAGGTTTATGTCACTTTGTGTCCAAGTGTCACTTTGTGTGCTCAGATATTATTTCTATACACTTACGAATACATACTACTCAGAAGCAAAAAATCCGTACTGGGGTAAAACATACTAATAATGTTTGGCATTTATGTAAAAACTTCTATAGTAGTTTATTAGTAATATTAAATCGTAGTTCTCCCCTACCTACCCCCTACATTCTGTCTACACTTGAGTAAATCTATATTCCATGTACTGATCAATTACGGTTTAATTATAAATATAGATATAATTAGCACGCAGCTCCTCTAGAATTTGGAGGAAATTGAACGGAGTGTCTTAACACTAGCTGCGTGATGAGTGCGGGATACAGCATAAAGGTGAAAAAAGATATAAATTCTCCCGAGTGGGAATTGAAAACACGACTCTCATGTTTATAATAAGCCTGAACGACGGGTAGTTAAAATAAAATTTGAATACCAGTCGTGGCGCAAGGATATAAGCGTGTGTAAATAGAAAAGGTCGTGCATAACACGCAATGCCTTCATAATTCGCAAGGAGTTGCGTGGTAAGAGATGGAGCTCAACGCCGCGCTCTGCCTCGACAACAAGTGAATTGAATCGAAAGCGAAGAAATATAAATATTATATATTCCATTACCATTTAATAATATCGAGTGGAAGTCGAACAACACAACCGTCCTGTTTACAGTCGTATGCTTGAGTCGAGTGGCGTTAAGTTCCGCACTTAAGACAGAAATAAAAAAAACAGAATGTCTAAGCCCAAGTTTTCCCTAATCTATTATGCGGGATAAAGCGTGAAACTGTAAAAAAAAACAAATAAATAAATAAGGCGTCTCTACTAAAGTACGAATGAAAACCATAAAGCTCGTAAACGAAGCTAATATACTCACTGCCATTCATTCTAGTGTGAAAAAAGATTTCTAGATTTTACTCATGCTGGCATTTTTTTCCAGAAAGTGGATACGTGACAATGGCACGCTGCAATTTCCACAGTCGGCTTAACGATCACTATTTTATGAAGGTATGTCACTTTTTTAAATATAGTATTTTTATCCCTCATAGCAGAGAAGGCACACGTTGGAGAACGGAGTGGACAGACATGGAGAAGTACTGTCTAATTTTCGTGATATTGGTTGTTGAGTGGCGAAACTCAACGCCGCGCTTAGTCTTATAGTGAATTCGAAATAATTCATTTTTCCGAGTAAGAATCGTACCCATACACGCTGTGTTGCTTCTCTATCTCGGCCTTTTATAACTTTTAAGGAGTATTATACATGTGTATCTGCATCACTTATGTATTTTTTTATACTACATTTCAATAGAGTAGTTTAAAATTAAAGTTTGACCAACCGATAAGTTATTGTCAAAGTTAATTTTCAATTAAATTGCTATACAAACTTAATACTTCACG
>DWGR01005798.1:0-10136 GCA_018247715.1 Heliconius burneyi
ATTTATGTACATATGTAATAAACACTGCATCAAACATGAGTTCAAAAATTGCATTTTCTAGTTTTTCCTTAAGATTTAAACTTGACAAGTTACAGACCAATTACGTCTCGTTACGTACGAGTCGCGGCTATAAAATCATTGGTAATAAAAATTATGGTAAGCACAATATTACTTTCTTTGAAAGGTTCTGTATACTTCACACACACATAATTTCTTTTCTCTATAAGTTACGTCTAACCGACTTCGGTGACGGGAAGTACATATAATTAGGTATAATAATTATTAAGGCAGATTTAATAAACAAATATTTACGATGTTGCTTCATTTGCAAAGGCACGGTGTCTGGTTGTACTTACTACGGTTGTGGGTTTGATTATTATTTTGAAGAATAGGTTATTTTCACTGTTGTCACAATATAATGCGGCGTTGAGTTCCGCTACTCTACACAAAATATTAGGTGGTGCGCGGTGTCCAAACACTAGAATTCCTATGCTCAGTTTACTACGTAGTAGACAACAGAAAACAGCAAGAAGCTTAAGGAAAAAGAAAAGAAAAAGAAAACCAAAGAGCTACTACATAATTGTGCAGACGATGCGACCCAGTCCGCTCGACGGCCGTAAGCCGAGGTTCGAGTCCCGCAGGGGGCGCCCTTACAGTCGTCGACTTCCTCACAGGCAGCCACTTAGTGCTTGCATTTCGTCAGGGTACCCTCTTCCCTACCCAACCGGTGTCGCTGTTGAAGCCAATAGGCCTAACAGCATTAACCTCTTGTTCGAAAAAAAAAGAAAAAAACCTGATGTTTAAAAAATAATGCAGAAACTGGAGAATTATTAAAGGTTCACAGCTGATATCAATGCTGATGCTGATTAATGATGAGAAAAATGCGTTTTGCGTATAGATGTGGTATTCCACAGGTAAATAACCTTGTCTGAAGCAATAAATAGTAATTTGTTTCGTCTTACGAAGGTTAGAGGATGCACATCGTCCTTTTAACGCATTCGTGTAATAGATTTCTTATTTTAAAGCAATTTTCCTATTAGTCATAATTGTGTTAGTCACTGAGCTTTGTTAAGAGGTAATTTTGGAAAAATACTATAAGTGCATTTGATGTAACAATTCTTAGATGTTACAAGGGGGAAAAAATATTGTGGAATTTATTAAATTGTTTCT
Source organism: Heliconius burneyi (assembly GCA_018247715.1). Classification (NCBI taxonomy): domain Eukaryota; kingdom Metazoa; phylum Arthropoda; class Insecta; order Lepidoptera; family Nymphalidae; genus Heliconius; species Heliconius burneyi. The sequence goes on from DWGR01005798.1 coordinate 1,171, forward strand.
ATTTTCTATTAGTCGATATAAATTGGAAAATGTCCTTTTGTTATTTTTCGCGAAATCGTCTCTTAGTGCTCCTTAAAAGACCTTGAACCCCTGGCCAGAGAAAGTTAATATTTGGAGTGTATTACGAGGCAAATATCAGCTTTCTGAGTCAAGGACTTTAATTTATGCATAGTTTATTTATATAGATTAACCAGGTAATCTTTATGATCATATAAGTTAACAGCATGCAATATTTTAAGAATAAGGAGAAAATATAATAATGTAAGTTCAGCTTTACGCTGTATCTCGCTTTACAGGAGGGTAGGCAGAGGTAACTTAGTGTTAAGACTGTCCGTTCCCAACTTTCCACTGAATTTTTGGAGAAATTGCGTGCTGAGTGGCGGAACTCAACGCCGCATCACTTAAAACATAAATTTAAATAAATATTTCAGTTCCACAATCAAACTAGTCGCGTTTACAGTCACACTTTGTGCCCCTGCGACACGACTGGACTCTGATGCTATTATCATTTTCCATAACCACACTACCACAAAATCTAGGCACGTCTCTACTTTTAATCAATTTCCTGAAATTTTCATTATAAAAAAAAATAATTCAATTCACTAAAAAGATTTTAAATTTAAATTTTCATTGTAGCCAAATCGAGCGTCATTGATTGTGGTTAAATACTTAGCACTTGTGGTAAAATATGTTTTACAAATAATCTTTCCGGTTTCCGCAACACGCTAGTAACTACTAGAAAAGAGAAGTATTTTTTTAAAAATGAAGAAAAGAATAGCCAATATAGGTAGAAAATTCATAAATAAATCTGGCATAACAGTACACATACGAGTACAGATAAAACAGCGCGTGTTAACATCTACTAATACGTAATGACTTGACATTAGACGAAGAGTACAGAGAGGAGAGTCTTCTCAACAGAGGTATGAAGTTAAAAAAAAAACTTATTTTTGTCAGTATGTAAGCGCGAAAAGTTATGGGTTCGATTTCCACTTGATAAAATAAAATAATTAATATTTTCTATCAACACACAATGCCTCCAGAATTCGACAGAAATTGGGGAGACAAGAGTCCTAGCACTAAGCTCAGATATAGCGTGAATCTAAAATAAAAACAAATAACAAGGATTAAAAACTTATAATTGTAATTAGATTTTTCCAGGGTCCTTAAATATGCGGAACTTTAAACTCAAGCAACAGCTTATCTTGAAACTGGTTTCAAGACGAGTTTATACGATGGCTGAGCAATTCGGCCATTGCTATCAAGCTGACATATTCGTTGTATGAATTCAATTAATTTAAATATTTAAAACATTTACTACAATTATTTAACTGTAATAAATAAAACTATTTATTAATTAAATTTTAATAAACTGGGTGGGCAGTCGTGGCGCAGTGGCATAAGCGCTCTAAGCGAATGTAACGCGAAGGGTTGTGGGTTCGTTTACTCGCTCGGGTAACGAGACAATGAGCGGCGTTGAGTATCGCCACTCAGTACGCAATACCTCAAGAATTAAGTGGAAGAAAGGAAGTATCTTAATGGAAATGGAGTGTTTTAACACTAGGTTCTCAGGGTCCCTCTGCCCACACTGCTATATGCGACATACAGCGTAAAACTAAAAGATAAAATATTTTATCAGGTATAAAAAACTTAGATATTCTCTTGGCATCGTAATTAGATGTTTATATCTAACAATCCGCCGTTCGTTCACCGCAGGATTTCTATTTTAAGTCATGATCTCAAACTAGATGCACTATGTCTTTATAACAATGCAAACTGAATATGTCTTTGATAGAACATAATTTCGACCTTTATATCTTTTTGAAATGTTTATTTACATAGTAAAAATTATATATAGAGGCCAGACGTGGCGCAGGAGCACTAAGTGAGACTTTAAACCGACTGATTGTGGGTTCGATCTCCACTCTATATTTATTTAAATGTATACTATCATTTTCTTCGTTTTGGTGTCAAGGCAAAGGATGGCGTTGAGTTCCGCCATTCAATACGCAAGGCCTTCATTATTCGGCGGAAAGTGGGGAACGGAGTGTCTTAACTCTTTGCATGAAAAGTGTTAGAAGAAATTCTGACTGCATGTGGTACAATGGGCTACATTGAAAACTGTTGCATTCCTCGATAAATGGACTATACAATACAAAAATATTTTTCAATACGAACAAGCAGTTCTCGAGATTAGTGTAACGTTTAACCATACATAGATCACATGTATTAATTATGTATGTATGTATATTATAATATATTAAGTTAACTGTACTTAAATACGAAAAGTTGTGGGTTCGACTCAACTTTTTTTATGGAAAAAGACACAGCAAACGAGCGTACGGGTCACCTGATGGTAAGTGATCACCGCCGCCCACGATCTCGCGTAACACCAGAGGAGCTACTAGTGCGTTGCCAGCTTTTGAGGTGGTTGGGCGCCGGAGCTCGGCATTACCTAATGCGAAACGCAGTGACATAAAGCCACTACTTCACGCCGGTTTTAAATATCGGGGGTGGTAATGATACGGTCGAGTCTGCCCATCCGTGTTACCATTGCTGGCAACGTGACTCATCCACTCGTAGTCACCTCTTACGACACCAGTACCAGGGTGATCTTATTCTAAGCCGGGAACACGCGGAAACCCAAGCATTTGTAATTGTACCCGCAACCTCCTCATGTCCATATACACATATGGGTTGCCAGGTGACCGTATACTCATATATAGTATACATACATATTCACGAAACAAGCTGTGATGTAAAAATGATTAATACTTGCGGTGCTGATGACTGCACCTGCATGCGGATATCACGCACATATACACCGAGCCCAGTACATCATTCGAAAAATATCCGATTACTAATAGGAGATGATTTCGTCATTTAATTATATTTTACGCACACATCAGGGTAAGCAGAGGGAACCTGGGAACCTAACTTTAAGACACTATCTTCCTAATAACACATGCTTTGCCTCGTTTTAATTAAGTTTATAAATTTTGTTGTAATAAATTTTTAATTAAAATTGTATCAAATTAAATCAGCTTCACGCTGTATCACGCACACAGCAGGGTACGTTACAGTCACACCCTTGTGCCCCTGTACCATGACTGGCCTCAATTTTTTATATAAAATTAATTAAAATTGAAAAGGCATATCAGTAGAATATGTTATGTAAATATTTAAAATAATATGATAAATAAAACTAATTCTTAACCACTGATGTTGATGACATAAATAAATATTTAGATAGAAAAGTTATTGGTTACTTTGAAAACTATTGAAATAAATAAATATTATTTATTCATGCTGAACTTGGGAAAGAACAGGGTAAGCAGGCAGAGGGTAACTAGTGTTAAGACACTACTTTCTCCCTTTTCCTTCGAATTCTGGAGACATTGAGCGACGGAACTGAAACAGAGTGACTTCCCACGCACCGCCCGTGTCGAGTGGCAGAGCTCAAGGGTGCTTTTATTTTGTTACCAGAGCTAACATAGGAAAATTAACCATTTCCCGACTGGAAATCGAACTCACAACTGTCACCTTCACAATTTCACACCGTGGCACTACCGTTCTGTTGCTGTTCTGCGGCTGTTGAAGAACAGCCTCCACGTGAGAATTAGACAAGAAGAATATATTGAATTGCTGTCTTGACCCCTTTTCGAAGAACACTTACATATAATATCTCTTTGTAAAGCTCCAGGCTGGTGTCAGTAATGGTCTCTAATTGAAGGTACAGACTTTAAAATATCACCTATGCAAGTTATTATGTCATTTTAGTGTACTCGTATTATAAGACGTGTTTGAATTTCTCGCTGAGTGTTTGTAGCACGTTGATCCTTAACTTATTTTGTATATAGAAATTTTCAATTAAGTTTCTTTAAATATATTAATGCCAGAAGAGCGTATTTGGGATTTTAGGGGCAAGATTTAGTTATCTAATTCCTGCTAAGAGAAAATACTATCCACTTTTATAGTAATGGAAATGTAAAAATTAAAATATTTATATTTTACACTTCTATATAAGTGCGAGTCAGACTCATCTACCGAAGCTTTCGTACCAATTCAAGATTGTAGGTCAACAGGAAGCATAAGTTATGAAAGTTGACAAGTTTAAGTTTGCAGGTATATAATATACAGTCATTTTGTCTCCAGCATACAGCAGAGGCCCTAGTATTGAAACACTCCGTTCCCCACATTCTGCTGAAATTTTTGTGAAAAAAATTCGTTCCCCCGAGTGGAGATTGAACCCACAGTCACGTTCAAAATAACTTTAAAAACTCCTATAAATAACATTTTATAATAATTCATATTATGTAGCAATTAGTGGATACAAATTGCATTTAAATCTGTCTTATCAGAATACTTATCTCGTTATATTACTTTAAATTAATTCAAAGAAAGTGAAATTAAATTTCTTAGTAATGTCCAAGCGTATGGTGTGCAAGATACGATTGAGCTATGGTACTGAAGCAACAGCGCCTGACCTAAATAAGGTTTTCCTTGTTCACTTTTTGTAGAATTTAAATGTTTTTAACTAGAATAGTCGGCAACTCCTGGACCGGCCACCTTGAAGTTAGCTGTAGATGGATTCAGATTTCATTTCAGGAATTTTCTTATTTTTAATTATATTCTTCCAGAGTAAACGGGCGGCCATGACTCGTCAGCCGTTGAGTGTTCGATTTACACAAGGGAAACTTATTTTTTTTAACTTCACGCTTTATTTAACAAAATATGAGGTTAGATAGAACAAACCTATTACTAAGGCAACGGGAAATAGCGCCAAACTTTGTCTTTTTTCAAGAGAGAGAAGCTTAAAGTAATTCAATAACACAAGCAGGAATAAAACCGGCAACCGTCGCATCAACAGCCGGAGACTATGCTGTTGTGCCATGACGGCCTCTTATGAATATGTTTTTAATTATCTTACGTTTTTAGTAATCTAGTATCTGACTCAGCAAAGACCCCAAATGTGAAAAGCGTAGAAAGAATTGACTTAATACTATGTCTTCTTGCCACCCCACCAATGATATTAGAATTTTGAAAATGAAATGATATTAACCACTTATACCCCATATGAAAAAAAATCAGGTTCACGCTGTATCCTGCACACATCTGGGTAGGCAGAGGGAACCTTATGTTAAGACACTCTATTCCCCCCCTTCTGCCAAATTCTGGAGGCATTGCGTGTTAAGTAAAGATGAAGAACCAAAATTGTTATTCTTATAATGTTCATCCGAAATCCATATTACGACATCCCAATTTGAACTAAAAGTGATATATCATACATTCTTGTATGGACAAAAACATATATTCTGCTTCTTCCAAGAACAACTTGAATCATTGTTGCGGCTTGACGTCGGTATCGTTTGTCCCTTTTCAGTAGGTCAAGGGTTTGGGTATACCGAGTAACGGTAAAGACATCAATTTCAAGACATAAGGAAAATCAGTATTGGCTGTTGCATTATAATTGTTTCATATTTCATTTGTAATATAGAAACAGCCTTTTTATCTTTAATTATCTTTAAACATATCATTACTTAAAGATTGAAAGAGTCATTGTAATAGCTATCGTTGAAATTTTTATTATCTTTTTGAATTAAATAAATTTGTTGCTAAAGGTGACTTCCAAAATTAAGCTACTAAATAAAATTAAAATAAATCAGCTTCACGCTGTATCCCGCACACAGCAGAAGGAACCCAGTGTTAAGACAACCCGTTCCCCGTTGAGTGGCAGAACTCAACGCCGCGCTACCGCGCTAAGCTACTGAAAATGGCTATTTAACGCGTTTTCCCACATATCAGGGTAAGCAAAGGGAACCTAGTGTTTTAAAATCTCATCGCTGCCCTCCGTGTACGTGAGCAGGGGAGTTAAATTAAATAAAATATAATGTTCCGAGTGGGTATCAAGCCCATGTGGCTTTCACAGTCACAAATATTAACAGCTATTCAAGTGTAGGTTAAAATAAAATTATATTTTAGACAGATTCGAACCCACAACCAGTCAGAGGTGCGACAACGCCAGCACGATATAAAAATCTAATTTCACAAGTCTATAAATATTTCAATCATAAACGCTGACTTCAATTGCTGATATCTAATAGATTTCAAAATGTCGATTTAGATTTGAGGGTAACAGGAAACGTTCGATCAATATGATTCATTAACGTACACATATATATTGGTTTCTCAATTTTATAGAAAACTGAAATACTCGACCGCATATTAAATTTTACACCTATCATCTATATATGGTCACGCTTATCTTCAAAAGTACTGAACCGGTTTACTTCAAACTTTCACCAATTCCTTTGTTTTAACTCAACTTAAAATCTTAATTTTATTTCATCAAAATCGGTTCATTAATAAGTTATCGGCCTTTGAATGAACTCAAGGCATGAGTTTGCCTGCAAATATAAAGCAATCCATATCTATACTTATACTTGTAATAAATCTGTATTTGTTTGTGATAAATCTATATTTTTATCCAACCAATAGTATATAATAAAACATTAAAAATATTTTGTCTGTACATTTAGTTTTTTTGACTGAAATGGATATAGGGAATTAAATAAGAATAGTACATAGCACAATATTATTCTAATAAACAGAATATATTATTATGGAAATCGACAAATATTCACGTGCAATCCGAACAATGATAAATAAATAAAATAAATCAGCTTCACGCTGTATCCCGCACACAGCGGGATAGGCAGAGGGAACGAGTGTTACTATAACAATAATATAGTCCATTGTGCAATGAGTTATTAGAATGTTTCAAATTATCTTCAAGATTTTGTTTTTTAATTTGTTTTAAAAAATATTTCATAAACATAAAGCTTTTTAAGGCAAATTCATATATGTACAAATTGATTAGACAAACCAAAATTTTATTGTTTCTTTACTAAAACTCGCAAGATAAAGACAAATACATTAATGTGTGAATCATCAAAATCGGTCAATCTGCTTGGTACTTACAACGGCACATAGACACATATTCATTCATAAATTAGCTTCACGCTGTATCCCGCACACAGCAGGGTAAGCAGAGGGAAACTGGTGTTAAGGCACTCCCTTTCCCACTGCCTTTCTGGAGGCATTGCAGGCATTATTAATTTTATATTTCTCTGATGACATAGCTGACGTCGTTTAGACGCAGTTGAAACGTGTCTCGCTGCACGAAATAGGTGTTGGGAGTTTCGATATATATAAAATACAGACGTTTTCCCGATGTTATTGATCAGTGAGGTCACTAGATCCCTTGTACCTATAATATTTGTGTTAAAATAAAAATAATAAATTACATTTATTAATAATTGATTACTAATTATTTACTTTGAAACTTTACTTTTCGATAGAAAGTGGGGAACGGAGTGTCTGAACACTAGGTTCCCTCTGCCTACCTTGCTGTGTGCGGGATGCAGCGTGGAGCTTATAATTTTTTATTTTGAAACCTCTCTCTAGGAAACTGATGTTAAAAAACAACCGTCGCCTTTACAGTCACTTGCTTGTGCTGCGCCACTTATGGCCTGAAGATAAATCCTCAAGCCTCATAATATTACTATAATTGTATAAATTGCTCCATAGAATTCTAAATCTAACAAAATTACCTCTTTACCTTTATTTTACTTATAATTCATATATACTCGTAAACTATAATGACATGTTAACTGCTCGTAAGTGGGATAATGCTTTACGGGCATGTCGTGTAGCATTAGCTTAAACAGAATTTGTTATCCTTTGGTCAGGTGTGCTCAAACTTGGGGTTATATGGGGTTAAAATAATAATTTTATGATTTTAATACAGGACTTCATTAATTTTTTATTTTAGAGGTATAAGTATGCAATTTTCATATAAAGCAGAAACGTCGACCGTCGTGACGCAGCGGCACAAGGTGTGACTGTAACGCGACGGTTGTGTGTTTGATCCCCATTCAAAGAAAAAAAATACTAATTTATATTAATATTTTCATCGCTCGTTATTCTCCGCTCTCGTGTGGAGGCAGAGCTGAGTTGAGTTCCGCCATTCAACACGCAACTACCCTGATGTGAGCGGGATACAGCGTGAAGCTTATTAAATGTTTTTTTTAATCAGTAACGTAAATGTAGATCCTTATTATTAGGTTAGAAATAATAACTTTTCAGCTGCTCGTTCTAACAAGAAGACAAATTGCAGCGTTGTATTTCCCTAGGCGTCTTGAAAATTGGGCGGAAAGCGGAGAAGAGAGTGTCTTAATATTATAATTTTTCCATATATAGCAGTGCCCTGCATATACAGGATACAGTGTAAAACAAAAAAAAATGGTAAATTAAAAAATTGTTACAAAAACTAAGCAACCCACGCTAGTTTCTTAGGGACAGCCAAAGCGAAATTTTACTTAGTCCATATATTATTTATAACACCGCAGACATAAGCCAAGTAAACCAAAGCTTTGTAAAAGCAAATACGCTGTAAAATATATCATTAAATATAAAAAGGGGAATAATCTACCGTCATGGAGATTTTAGGGAGAGGTTTATACATAGCCAACTTTGGGAGTAAGATTGATGAGGATGATGTATATCATCTCTTTTTCACTCTTAATTAAAAAGTTTCATGTTTATATGAGGCCGTCGTGACGCAGCGGGACAAGGTGGTGACTGTAACACGATGGTTGTGGGTTCGATCACCACTCGCGGAAGTTAAATATTTACGTTTATATAGCGCGGCGTTGAATTCTGCCACTCAACATGCATTGCCTCCAGAATTCAGCAAGAAGTGGGGAACGGTGTGTTTTAACACTAGGCTTCCTCCGCCTATCCCGCTGTGTGCGGATAACAACGTGAAGTTCATTTTTTTATTTCTTTTAATAATAAAATAATAAATAATAAAAACTGATATTAATTAATGCATATTTTTATAATAATACAATACAAATAAAATATATTCCTTACAAAAAAATCAATTTCAAATTGTAGTACCA
>DWGR01005799.1:0-10135 GCA_018247715.1 Heliconius burneyi
ATACCATTATCTCTTATCCTACAGACATCTAGACAGGCCAATAATAAGCCAGACTTCATAAAACAGCCATATCTTGGCTCCTATCGCATTTCACTTCGACTTCACTTAAAAGTTAACCTGTAGACGCTAATATTTTTAGTTCTTTTGACTTTCGACGTGAAGAGATGGCGGAAAATGGATTTTAAAATGGAAATAGCAAAAGTTTTATGCTTGAATCAGCATTTTATGCTTGCTTCTAGTTTTTTAAGATACAGAATAATTATATAAATACCTTTTACTTGCTAAGTTGACTAATTAAAGGCCACATGTAGAATAATACATAATAAATGAAGTAGTCAGTTTACTTAGAAATTCGGGTATAGAAGTTTCAAAAAGCAATTTCTAGAGATCGAGCTCTTCTACTACTTTTAATATCCATTTGGTAGATTTTTAATAGTATAAAAAAGGCGTATATTCGTTTCAATCGCCAAGCTCAGCTCGCTCCATTCGATATAATTATAAAAAATCTTCAAAATATAACGTTTTTGTACGAGTTTGCTCGTACGTTCGCTGTACGTTTGAGTACGCTCTGCTTTTTTATACATGCAAAATATGTTTATATAGTCGAGGCACATTTATTTGAAATGGAAATAATTTGTCAAATTCAAAAAAAATAATCAAGCGAACCTACCATAGAAGTTAAAAGTAATGAATAATTAAAAAGAACAACAAATTATAATAAATAAGTAATAGGATTCTTGAAAAATATCGATTTAAATAGCAATTATTCGATTAAAAAATAACAAGATTGGAGAACAACCGATAAAATTGCTAGTTTACCTAAATCGATTTTTATTTTTATTTTTTCTCATCTCCTGAATATAACATGAAGTCGTGATGACTTGAATTCTAAAACGCGTTCCCATGGTTTATATATAGAACTAACAAGAAATACAAACGAGTATTCAAACAAACGTATGGGTTTTTATCGGATTCGCTAGAAAAATATCTAGGACTCTTCTTTTTCTATTTACCGTATTTAAAAAGGAATAATTGCTGTAACGAGTTTATTAAATAACATTTATTAGCCTTTGAATGGCTTTAAAAAGAGTGTCCTTTTTAAAACATTATAATTATATATTAACTTTTATTATTATTGATTAGTACTAAAATTACTTTTTTTTGGTAAAATTTGGTAGTTTTAAGATGAAATTGAAGAATTCACATACTTCAACTTCACTTCAAAGACCCACTGTTAGACTAATATTGAGGAAGCCTACATAGTAAGAATCAAGCTCTACCATAGAGATAAGAAATAGAACTAAGCTGAATTAACACCGTATAGAGAAAAATATTAGATAATATTTTCTTCAAAAGGGAATCGAACCCGTAATTTGCCAATCAGTATAACATTTTTTCACACATAAGTAAAACAAAAATATATTATTAATAATTCATTTCACGCGTATCTCTTAACGATACTATAAATTTGCAGTAAATTTCCTAGCAACAGGTACTTTTCAATCTGAATTCGATCACAATGCCTGTATGGAAAGTAAATTGGTTGTTTGCGACACTCAGCACGTTTGTTGCGATAACGATATCATATAAAAGCCGGGGTCATATGAGGTCTTAACATCTCCCATTGTACATTTTGTAGAGCCTTCTTGATAGCTAAAAATACATTATTAAATTTAAGCATATAATATTAAAAAAAAATCAGCGTCACGCTATATCCCGCACAGAGGCAACCCAGTGTTAAGACACTCCGTACCCCACTTTCTGCCGAATTCTTGAGGTATTACGTTTTAACTGCCAGAACACAAAGCTACGCTTTGCCTCGACACTAGAGCGAAGAAATGGAAATATAAATGTCATCATACCAGATCATATCATACCAGAGCGAAGAATATATTAAATATTTGATTTCTTCGAGTAGGAGTCGAACCCACACCAACCACCAACCTGGCCTGGCCACGACTGGCTTCAATTATTTTTTTAAATAATATTATTTTCAGGAAGATTTAAATATAAATGTTGAACTTAATGACTGTTAGTCTAATATCATTAGCGACATTTCTTACACTACAATGTGGGCGTGCTAGAGCGCGTCCACGCTCGATAACCTCTATTAAGGCGTAGACACTTGCAATAGCGAATACAGACAAATTTTTTCTCTATCCAACTTGACAAAGAAGACTTAGAGATATGTTATATCACTTAATTCCACACATTTTATTGACGACATTGTAATGAAACCTTTACCGAACGCGAAAGAAAAAAATATTGTATAATGTAGTATAGTCCGGGAGACCCGTAGTGGCGCAGGGGCATAATCATGTAACTGTAAGCGCGACAGGTTGTGAATTCTTCGCTCTGGAATCGAGGCAAAACGCGGCGTTGAGTTCTGTCACTCGCGGAATGCCTAGAAATTATGTCGTAAAGCGGAGAGCGGAGTGTCTTAACTGCTACAGTGTGAAAAGAAAAAACAAGAATTTAGTAACAATGTAGACGGTGCCTTAAGTAATCTGTTCGTGCTCGACAAGTCGAACAAGCATTATTGACGTTAGGAGCCATATCTCTGACATCTCGGCCAGATAGACACTTTAATTTCTAATAAAATTAAATTTATATTGTTATGTGTACTTCTATTAAAATTGCTATAGTATTTGTACAAAATTGACATTAAAATAGAATTTGTTAACTTTAGATTAAATACACAATTACATTATTCTTTATTAATATTTTAATTTTTGGTTACAAGTCTCGAAAATTCAGCGGAAAGTATAATAGAGCGTCTATACTTAAACTAGATTCCCTCTTCCTACTCTGTCATATGTGGGATAAAGCATGAGCTGAAAAAAGAAGAAAGAAACAATAAATATTTGTTTTTACACAATTTATATTTTATTTTTTTAAATTAATTATAATAAAAAATGTGATTATATCAAAGTTATCCAGATGTTGTCTTGACATATTTGTAAATTTGAGCGCCTGGAAAAAAAACGCATATAAAAAAAAACAAAATAGACAATTCTAGAGACTTCTATTGTATTAAAAATAAATTAAAAAAAAAACAATAATTTTAACAAGTAAAACTTTGTCAAAGGCCACAACTGCTGATACCTACTATTATATAATAAGAAATATTGTTTGAAAGAAACGCAACGGAAGTGAATAAATAAATTTGAACAGAATAAAATGCATTAAATAAATATTCAAAGCAATTTGTTCCTGATTTCAAAGAACATTATTGAAGCTGGAAGCTGTATCTTTTAAACCTTGGCAAGATAGTGGCTTAGCTGACAACGAATGGATTGCAATAAAATATTATAGCCACCGCGAAGTAACCACTACGGTTTGAAAATAAAATATTTTTTAAAATTTTCCTTTGCAAATATGTCCTTATGAAATAATGAGAAAAAATGTTTTAAGCACTTTGAAAACTAGCTTATTTTTATTTTTTAGAGATTAATGCCGGCGCGTTTTTGAGTCTTCTCACTTGACACGCAATGTTTTAAAAAATGGTCGAAAAGTAGAAAAATGGGTCTAATAAAAGGTGACATAGACATTATTTAAATTAAACAGCCGAATTCTGCAGGCATTGTGTGTTGAGTGACGGAACTCAACGTCGCGTTTTGCTTCGTTTTTATATATCGACATGAAAATATTAAATATTTGATTTACTCGAGTTTGAATAGAACCCACATGTCGCGTTTACAGCCGCACACTTGTGTCGCTGCGCCTTGGCTGCATATTGAACTCTTACAAATAAAATATCAAAGATCTATCCCGTAGGTCTTAACCAAGTAAGCCCAAGCTAAATAAATGTCAGATATTCTTCAATATTCATCTCTTGACGATGAGACATAGCGACAAATAGCTTTACTCTCAGGTAAACACCGTAACATATTATTTCCTTGATTACTAAAGTCGTTTTCTATTAGACTTATACTCTGTTGGTCCTTACGGTCAATTATTCAAGATAACGTGCAAAAGTGAACCATTAACATACTAGCGTATGCTACAGGGTTTTGTTTGAAAAAATCTGATAATTTCAAATGTGGTTTTTTCATATTTATAAGTAAGTTAGGATATAAATAATTTAAGTACAGCTTGTAAATTAAAAACATGATTTCAGTAAAACTTATCATAAATTTATCTGTATTATTGCGTGTTGAGTGGCGGAGCTCAACGCCGCGCTTTGCCTCAACACTACAGCGTATACATGCCATTATACATTTAAATAAATATTTAATTCCTTCAAGTGGAAATCCCACGAGCTCACGCCCACGAGTCACATGCTCATGCCTCTGCGCCACCACTGAACTCAACAATAATAACAAAATATTAATTATCCCAAAACACCACAAATATATCTGCAATACCACAAATAAGAAAATCAACATCAATAATCTTTTCATGTAATTTTCAAGAGACATGACACTATTTCGTGGATAAGCTTTAAATAGTAGGTGTAAAGCCATTTCGCATTTCCCGCTAGCCTCTTAGCTTGGGGTCAATGACCTGACCATTGTATGTTCGTATGTGACAAATATTGGTTGCACCTAACATTTCCTAGTAACGGAAACGGCGTGTAAAGCACACAAGTATTTCCAGTTACATTTAAAGGGATATTTTGTTGTAAACTGTTATAGAAATAAAAATTAGCCCGCACACAGCAAAGTAGGCAGAGGGAACCTAGAGTTAAGACACTCTGTTCCCCACAGAACTCAACGCCGCTCTTTGCCTCAAAACCAGAGCGAAGAAATGGAAATATAAACGTAAATAAATATTTCACTTCTTTGAGTCGAAGAACCCACAACCGTCGCGTTACAGTTACATCCTTGTGCCGCTGCGCTACGATAGCCTCTTGAAAACAAATTGTGTACAATAAGGTGAAGGTCATACTTAGAAAATATAAAAATAATTATAATTTTTAACAAAAAAAACCGACTTTTATTATGTGATTTTCGCATAGATACCATTGTCAGAAATGGACGAAATTAAAATTTGCCCACACGAGACGCACTTGCTCTCAAATAAAAAAGAATCATCAAAATCGGTTCACCCAGTCCGAAGTTACAATTAAAAAAATATGGTCGAACCTCCTTTTTTAGAAGGCGGTTAAAATTTTAGAAATCCGTCAAAATATCCGAGTCCCGCTACGTTAATATTTAAAAACGTTAACTAAATTCAATTATATTCTCTCTAAGAGTTAAAATCTATTAGTGTCTTCATTATGTCCAACATATTAATTAAGCCCTTGTGATCCGTTAGCGACCCAGTAACGAGTAATTAGTATGACAACTACTAAAAGCTAATAGAAGCGCTTTCACGACTCCATAAATATGTTTGTGCTATTTCTCCACTTTTTTTAGCTACACGCAGAACGGAGAAATCCGCATACCGCAGGATAGACAGGGACCTAGTGTTCTTACACTCCGTATCTGAATTTCCGCTGAATTCTGGACGTGTTACGTGTTGACTGGGCTCAAAGACGCTCTTTGCTTTTACCCCAGAATGGAGAAAACGGAAATATTAAATATTTTATTTCATCGATTAGGAACCGAATCCACGACCTGTCGTGCTTACCGTTTGTACCTCTGCGCCACGAGTAGCCTCATACGATATGTTTATCATTTAACATAATGTAATATTTAAAGCGTTTGGTATAAATTTTATATTTTCTAATGAAGTGCAGTTAATTGCAGTTTTATTATGAATTTAAATATTCAAAAGTTTAATTAGAAAACTAACATTGGAAATTAACATCAATTAAAAAGTTTGTGACGGTAATATTTTTTATGGTGGACTACGACTTGGCTTCGTATTATCATAAATATTTTTATTTATGTTATAAAATAATTAATTCAACTGGCAATATAAAATTACATAATAACCGTTATAGTCTCGTGTTCGAGTTTTTTTTTTCAAATAATTCATAGCAAACATACGTTGTTCCTTGATATTACTCAAATTTCTAACTAAAAAAGTTGCAAAGCTGTAAGAAGCTTTAATAAAGAAGTGAGTGACATTTTTACATAAGTCTCTTAACTCAACTTATTAAGTTAAATGTTAAATATTTACAAAATAATGTTTTCCATAGGAATAAATAAAAGTACACAACACGTATACAATAACAATAAATTTAAAATTTATATAAAAAAAAATCAGCTTCACGCTGTATCGCGCACACAGCAGGGTAGACAGAGGGACCCTTGTGTTAAGACATTCCGTTCCCCACTTTTTGCCGAATTCATGGAGGCATTGCGTATTGAGTTACACCAGAGCCACGAAATGGAAATACAAACGTAAACAAATATATCACTTCCTCAAGTGGGATTCGAACTCACAACCGTCGCGTTACAGTCACACCCTTGTACCGCTGCGCCACGATAGCCTTATTTATATACCATAATCAATTATATCTGCATACTTATTAATGTACTTTTCAATTACCACCTTAACTCTCTCAACACACAATGCCTTCAAATTACGGTGAAAAGCGAAATAAAGCGGAAATGTTTTAATGGCAACGGAGTGTCTTAACACTACGTTCCCAGGTTCCCTTTCCCCACCCTACTATATGGGGGATACAGCGTGAACTTGATATATAATAAAAGCTTTCCTCATTAAGCATCGTAATAAAGCAAGCACAATTATATAAAATATAAGCGACAATACAGATAAAACCTTTATTAAATATTGCATCAGTCCATTTTGATTGCTCTCTTAGATTAAAGGTTAAGCTAAAGTAGTCATTTGGTTGACGTGATGCCTTGTAAAGTTCGACCGTTAGTCGTCAGTCTTAATAAACATTCCTATAGCAGTCAGTGGGCAAACCGCAAACATATGATGATTACCTGCATTACCTATATTACCTGTATTACCTGATTACCTAGTAATGTTGGTGGATCGCCCTTAACGGGCTCCGAAGGTCAGATACCTGATACAGCAGCAATTGGTAAATGTCTAATGAAGGCTTTATTTCAATTATTTTGCGATGTCTATATTATTTTGTTATGAGGCCGTCGTGCGCAGGGGCAAAAAGGTGTGACTGCAATGTGACGGTTGTGGATTTGATCTCTAGTCGAGGGAATAAATTATTATTGAATTGAGTTCAGCCACTCAACACGCAATGGCTCGAAAAATTCGACGGAAAGTTTGGAACGGAGTGTCTTAACACAAGGTTCCCTCTGCTTAGCCTGCTGTTTGAGGGATATAACGTGAAGCTGATTTAATGTAATTTAAATTTGTTTGTTTTTGGTATATCTTTTTGTTTGTAATGAGCTGTACAACGGAAGCTAGTTTTTATACTGTATGTTCCATTTTAAAGATCCGGTTAGTAAAAATGTAGACTGCTTTCATGCAGATGAAAATGTAAGTGATTTGGAATCGATTCTATTAATGTATTTCCATATAAATATAAAAAGTATAGTGTTCTTTCCGGAATAAACAGAGTAAGTGATACCTATTTATTTTAGCTTCACGCTGTATTCTGTACATAGAAGAGGGAACCTAGTGTTCAGACACTCTGTTCCAGCACTTCCCGTCGAATTCTTGACTTATAACGTGTTGAGTGGCGTAACTGAACGCCGCGACCACAGCGAGGAGATGGAAATAATAAATATTTAATTTCCTTGAGTAGTTTTTATTTAGGTTTATATTTAAATCAGGTTTAAACTGAAAACTCTTATTAACTCACACATAAATAACACATTACCCTATAAGTTTTTCAATTACTAAGCAAGTCTACAAAATAATAAAAAGGGAACCTATCAGTTGAGTAAATAATTTATCGAAAAAAGTACATGCTCTATAATTTCGAGTCCATTACAGTGTCCATAAAAGTCAGTGCCAGTCAATCATATAATTACGGAAGCGGCGACTATTATTTAAAACGGGACGAGAAGTTTATTATTATTTTATGTAAACCAGGTGACGAGACAAGTTTAACTTTTTTAGATTGTGGACGTTTTGTCTAATAATATGTCAAATCAAATCTGCTTCACGCTGTATCCCGCACACAACAGGATAGGCACAGAGAACCTAGCACTAAGACATTCCGTTCCCCAGTTTAAAACGACTTTTTCGTGGCGTTGCGTGTTGAATGGCGGAATTCAACGCCAAGCTTTTTACCTTGATGGGAAAGGGAAGGGAATGGATATCGAAACCACCACTGTCGCGTTACAGTTGCTACACCCTTGTTGCCCACGACGGCCTCGTAATTAGTAGATATTTACGAGTTTTATTTGAGTAAGTGTCATGAAGTTTTTTTTAGCTGCGTCAGACTAAATGTGACAGTTTTTGGGTTCGATTCCTACTCGAGGAATAAAATATTTTACATTTTCACGTTTTTGCACTGGTGTCGAGGCAAAGCGCGAGATTGAGTTTCGCCCTCAACACGCAATGCATCCAGAACCTGGCGGGAAATAAACGGAGTGTCAGCTCTAGGTTCCCTCTGCCTACCCTGCTGTGTATGAAAAAATGGAACTGAAGTAATTCATTCAATAATGAAATCGTCTCGTATAATCAAATATATCTTTAATAGTATGGTACGAACAAAATAATATGGTTTTATATGACATAGAGTCAACCAGTGGTTTAGTCCTATTATTTTACTCTAAATATAAACTTAATAGCTTGTGACGGTTATAGTTAGTAGGGTCAGCAAATAATAGGACAATTCTGTTTTTTTTTAAATTATTTGACATGTTAGGTATAAAAATACTAGTTTACACTTTGCTTCAGCTTCAAGCTGTATCCCGCAGTAAGACACTCCATTCCCCACTTTCCACAAACAAACCAAGTCAAATTAAAAAAAAATGCTGTAAAACAAGTAATAGACTACTGCAAAATTGTTCTTTTACTTTTCTAGTAGATACTTCTAAGCTATAAGACTTATATAAAGACTTAACGCCTCTGGAGTCGGTAACAACGTCAACAATACGTGACGGTGATGTCTCTTAAAAAGAATTTCGTGCTAATTATGTTTTTAAATTATAATTGTCATGAGAAATCTGACGCAGACAAACATTTACAATTGTAAATTTAAATAGTTTAATTGTCAAGTTTTAAAACAGGAAACAATTAAATTGGATAGACTGGATTAGAAAAATACATAAGGCTTATTTTGGTTAGTAGATTTGTTGTGTTGCGAATTGCGATGTGTTATAAAGATGTTCCAAGCAAGTCCTGACAACATTTTTTTATCTACAGTGCAGTTGCAGTGTATTTGCAGTGTTAAGAAACTCCAGAATCTGAGACAAAGTGTGTCGTGATGTAGAACTTTACACCGCGCTTCGCCTAGAAGAGCGCGGAAATTATAAATTATTTTTTAACAAAATACAAAAACCGACTTCATACAATAAAATATTAAATAAAAAAAATATTTAACACTCTAATGTTAAGTAATTTTTACCAAGTAAAAGAAACAGGCTTAGTAATTTGATATTGTACTTAAATTGTTGTAGCATTAGCTTGAACAGAGTTCAAAATTACAAAATCTTTCTTTAATTATTTCTGGCGTAAAATTAAAAATAGTAAGTCGGAGTGCGAACCCACAACCTACCTTATCTACACTGTGCCACGATGACTTAAACAATAAATTTGTTATTTAATTATCTTATGTCATGCCATCATTTCATGCCATCCAAGATTTTAAATATATATCTATTTTGGTTTTAAACACCGTGGGGAGTTGCGTGAAGCGCAAAAAAAAAGTTAAACACTAAACGCTCATTATCTATGACTTAAAAAAAAACTAAATATGACTTAAAGCTATTTTTTGCAATCATTATGGGACCAAACTAAACGTGAAATAGTAAAAAAACAAATAAAAAACCGAGCACGCGAGATCTTCAATATTTACTCAAGCATAAAGAAGAAGCGCTCTAAAATGGCATTACGTTTTAGTTCTTAATTATAATTACAGTATCGGTTTGCGCTAACGTTTTAATCTTGCTTATATGAATATTTAACATGCGAGCTAATTACTCTATATAGCTTATAATGTGATTGTGCTAAAGAAGTAAAGTAGAAGTAAAGAAGTAAAGTTGTAGACATAACAATATTATGTAATAATAATTCATAGGCCGTCGTGGCGCAGCTGTACAAGGTGTGACTATAACGCGATGGTTGTGAGTTCGATTCC
>DWGR01005800.1:0-10135 GCA_018247715.1 Heliconius burneyi
ATACATTATATATTAAAACAGGAAGGTAATTCAGTATATTAATTAAATAATACAGTAGTAAAAGCGGGCAAATCCGCGTGCAAGTCGCTAGTATAAAAATAAAAAGAATTACTACTTTCTTACTATAGAGGAGTATTTTAGAAGGATATATTTTTAATGTAATATTTTTTTTTATTTAAGATAATGCAAGATGCTTTTATTGATTTTTTTATTTTACGTAACCTAGTGTTAATATTCCGTTCTACAATTGCCGTTCAACTTCAGAGATATCGATGTTGATTTTATCTTTGTATCAGAGCTAGGAAATGAAAACAATCCATTCCCACGAGAGGAAGTCGAACACAGCTGTTACATTTAAAGTGAGACGTTGCGCCGCTGGGCCACGACGGTTTTGGCGCAGTGAAGATGAAGAAAATCTAGTTTGATACCCTCCTAATTTGAAACATTGCACGTCGACTCTCTATTTTACAAAAGCGGATTTGAACTTATAGAATTTTAATTTTATTGTTTTTTAAAACTAATTCAATTGAAAAGATATCACTGTCTTAGCTACCTTTGTCATATTTTTGAAATTAAATTATAATACTCTTAATTTCTTTCTACGAGGCGTTTATTTAGAGGCCGTCGTGGCTCAGTGGCACAAGCGTGTGCCCAACGCTTGTGGGTTTGATACCCACACGGAGGATGATTTATAAAAAATATTTATTGGCTGGCTTTAAAGCGCGGCTTTGAGTTCAGTCACTCAATGCTTCGAAAATTAGGCGGAAAGTGGGGAGCAAAGTGTCTTAATGTTAGGCTCAATTTGTCTACCCTACAAGCGGGATACAGCGTGAACAGAAAAAAAATACTTCACATCTTCTAAAAGGTGCGTTTGTCGTAACTAACTTTTATAAAGTGTATGTAGTTATTTAATATCTCAAATCTTTTGATCGTAGAGCTGCGGTGTTAGATTCTTCT
Organism: Heliconius burneyi; assembly: GCA_018247715.1. Lineage (NCBI taxonomy): Eukaryota > Metazoa > Arthropoda > Insecta > Lepidoptera > Nymphalidae > Heliconius > Heliconius burneyi. The sequence goes on from DWGR01005800.1 coordinate 958, forward strand.
CAATACGTTGCATAAGATTCGTTAAAGCTAGTATTTCCTGCAATAAAGAAGTTTATTAATGAACCCGTTTTATAGTACCAGACCATTAATCGAGAAAAAAATGCATAATTTTTTAAATTTGTTTGCACTTGCGACATATTGGCCAATCTTTACTAATGAAGCAAAGATTATGAAAATAACGGTCAACCTTCATAAAAAAGTTAGTAAAAAGTTGATTTGTATACACAATGCGCAGGAATTGAACCGACGATCACTCCAGAATATCCATTTCACTTACAGTAGGTTGTTTCGTATATTATAATTATAATGAGAAAATTTACTACTTGTTACTCCAGAATTCGACGGAAAGTTCTTAATAGATAGAGTGTCATAATACTAAGACCCCAGGTTTGCCCTGCTATAGGCGGGAAACAGCGTAAAACCATAAGATCTAAAGTAAACTATATGCACATTGGTATAATATCATAAATTTGTTTATGCAACAGCCATTTCCTCATATCCGCGACATCCTTAGGAAATGTGAAAGTCTTTGCACTTATATATTATAAGTTGAATAAATCTGATATTTTTACTTTGATACTAGATTTAATTAAAAAAATGTTAATTTAAGTCCTTTAGCTTTTAGTAGTAGAAAAACATATAAAGAAAAAGGATATGACTAGATATAAATACTAGAATAAGGACAGTTTTGGCGCAGTGACACTGTGTGACTGTAAATACGAAGGTTGTAAGTTTAATTCGCACTCGCGGCAATAGATTATTTTCATTTGGCTCGCTCTGATAAAAAGACAAAGCGTGGAGTTGAGTTTCGCCACCCAACATACATTGTGGTTCTCTCTTTTCTCTGTCAATCCCAGTATGTAGGAAAAACCATGAAGACGCGAAACTGGAATATTTCCGCTTTAAAAACTACACAAGTAAAAACATTTTCTTTCACTACATAAACTAATTTGAATAAAAAATATATCTTTAAGATAGTAATTGATTACATAGTTATATTTTTATCCAATTCTTAAAACAACAACACAACACAGCTCCACGCTTTATGCCTTGCAGGGTAGTCAGAGAGAACGGAGCGCCAAACGTTACGGTTTCTACATACCTCTTTCGCCCCGTCCACTGCCATAAACCTATTCATACATGCCCTTCGGGGGGTCCTCATGCTTTTTACGTGACTTTCCAGTATTTTTGATTCTATGTTTTCGAAGGTCAACCGAGGTTTCCCCCTACCTCTCTTACCGCTCACTTTTCCATCATAGATCTTTAATCAAATTCTTATCTAGCCATTAAAACTATACAATGTTAGTTTGTAATTTATTCTTGTTCAAAGTTGCCAGTTACAAGTTACGAAACATATTGCTTTGACCCCAGCTTCCGATGATGATGCGGTTTTATAATAAAATTGCAAAATTGTAAAAAATTTCTTAGAGTCTAAGTCATAAGATTGTTATTTAAATGTAATTGTTGTTTTCTATTATTGTGTAGTGGTATGGATGAGTCTTACACAACGGGTGGACTGGGGGTTCAGCGAGTTCCACGGCAGTAATATTATCTTTAAACTAATTAAGATCAGGAAATGGCTTCTGTTACCTAACCCACTAATATAGGGGTTGTTTGAATTGAAGTGACAAAGAAGACAGTAGTAATTGTCAGGAATATACGAAAGAGAGAAAAAAACGAAGAGTGTACATATGAATTTGGTAGATTCCACTATGAGAATTTATGTGTTCTCTCTGGTTTCGTCACCCGCCACTTTCACTCGAAAATTTTAGCTCAAAATCTACATTTAGTAACATTATTTTAGCTTTACATTATATACCGCATACAGCAGGGTAGGCAGAGGGAAACCAGTGTTAAAACAGTCCGTTTTCCACTTTCCACCGAATTGTGGAGGCATTGCGTAATAACACAGCCAATTCATTCAATGGAATGGCAATTATGGATATTAAAATGGTAACATCCTCCTATTCCTACTTTCTCTTCAAAAATACGAACACTCCGCTGACACTCATGCCTTCCACCACCGTACAGCGGATATTATACTAAAATTAATAATTATCATTAACATATACAGTGACCCCTATTTTACCTGTTGTTTACTCCCGCGTGTCATCTTCAAGACCTTGATTGTAGAATATTTACCAATCTATACATTGGAGATGCTTTAATTAAGTTGATTTAAATAACAAATTATGCACAGATTCTTAAAATATATTTCGTAATTTGTATTTTAATAGCCCAGGAATTTGAATGTGTTGAAGTTGTGCGCTCATCACAGAATGGGGTCCAATGCCATAAAAGATCACTCGTATCTTTTAATCACATATATCGACAAATTGTGTAATAAAATAGAAATTATGAAATATCACATGTAATTAATGTGTGTAATTTTTGACAAAATTCACAAGCACAAATTACTGAACACAAAAACAAATCAGCTTCACGGATATACAGCAGGGAAGGCAAACGGAACCTAGTGTTAAGACTCCATTTCCCACTTTGCGCCGAATTTTTTGAGGCATTTGCGTGTTGGTTGGCGGATTTCAACGTCTTGGTGCTAGAGCGAAGAAATAAGAAAAATAGTAAATAATAATTCATTCCCCTGAGTCGGGATCGAACCCACAATCGCCTGACTACAGTGTGTTTGTGTTTCTGCGCCACGACAGCCTCAATATGACTGAAAACAAGAAGGCTTTCTATATTTTAATGCTATTTTGGCAAAATTTCTAAAAAAATATATCTATTCAAGATCTAATTAAATGTAATTAACGACCACATGTAAAGTTCTTTCTTTTATACATTTTACGTATTATTCTTGTACAAGAAGCTAAATGAATAGTGATAATAAATACATAAGACCAGTCGTGGCGCAGGGGCACAAAATGTTACTGTAAATGCGACTGATTGTGGTTTCGATCCCCACTCAAGGAAGTGAAATATTTATTCAAATATATGTTTACGTTTCTTCGGTCTGGTATCGAGACAAAGTTTTCCATCACTCAATACGCAATGCCTTCAGATTTCGTCAGAAAGTGGGGAACGGAGTATCTTAACATTAGGTTCCCTCTGCCTACGCTGCCTACGTGAAGCTGATTTAATTTAATAAATATAATTATATAACTGATCGACCATAAATTACTCAAACCATAAAGTAGGCTATATCCACTTTTAGCTTCACATTTCTTACGTAAAAAATGTGTTATACTCGTATTTTAACATACTGAGGGTAATCGTAGCTTAGGGACACAAGCGTATGACTGTAAACGCGACAGGTTGTGGGTTCGGTTCCCAATCGAAAAAATTAAATATTTAAAATTTTTATCTTGCTTCGCTCTGCTGTCGATGCAAAGCGCGGCGTTGAGTTCAGCCAATCAACACGCAATGCAACCAGAAATCAGCGAAGAGTGGTGAGCGGAGTGACTTAATACTAGATTCAATCTGCCTATTACATGCGGTATACAGCGTGAAGCCGAAACAAAATCTAACTTAGTAGACAAGGGGGATATTTACAGCGGCGTTGGTGTTGTTAAGAAAATAAATAATTCCCCCTAGAGGGAATCGAACCCACCACTGTCGTATTACAATCTAACGCTCCCTCACTGCACCACTGTGTGTCACTTGTATAAGGGGTAAATAAAATTGGCTTTTATGCCTAATATTCTAATCATCTCTTACAATGCAAATCTAATTCAAATTAATTAATCAAATTTATTAATATAGTAAATGTGAAAGTGAGTTTTGTTTGTTCGTTCCACTTTCGTGATCCAACCATTCAAGCGGACCCTATTTAATTTAGCATATAGCTTATGTCATTCTATTTAGTCTTATAGTTTCACCTACCATTGCTTAGGATGTTAAGAAGACACTCTTTCTCTCTCACTCCGTTTCAGAAATTCCTTCCAATTTTTGAAATATACTGCTGCCTATATATGCCTGTTGCTTACAAAATTCGACGCTGCATTTTTTTTCTTAACAGAGTGAAGAAAATGAGAATAATAAATTTCCTCGAGTGGGGATCAAACCCAAAGCCATCGCGCTTACTGTCACTGTCATGTGGTATTATAATTTTATATGTAAAATATTACAAAATATAAAGGTTAAGAGATTTACTCATGTTTACCATAAAGGAATATGACATTGAGAGAAACAAACGAGGCATGTCTGGATTTGTTGTAGATATGCCATAAACGAATTACATAAATACAATCAGATTTAAGAAATATTTATGTATATGTATCCGAGGTCTAATTATTATTATTTATCTTTTTAGATTTACACTGTCACGCCCGCACTCAACACGCAATGCGTCAGGGTAGGGCAAAGGGAACGTGGGACCCTAGTGTTAAAGCACTCGATTCAGCATTGCGCGTCATGTTGCGAAAATAAGCCCCCCTAAGTTAGCAGAGCAAGGAAATGCAAATAATTAATTACCTTGACTGGGATTCGAACCAGTTTGTCCGGCTGCGCCATAACGGCCTCAATAAACATAAAACAAAAAGAAATTAAATACGTGAATGCCGATCAATTGTATTAAAGATCTTCACGAATCAGCTTATCGTGAGATATCTAGTAGCCATTAGGTCTATTGTCTAAGAGACCTTGAAAAATTAAAAAAACTACATTGTTCCGAAATTCCTGAGGAATAAAAAGCTCTTTGTTCAGCTGTATGTGAATTCAGACTAGACACCATTTTTGGTACTTGTTTTTAACTTCACGCTGTATCCCGCACATAGCAGGGGAGGCGGGGTACGGAGGACACCTGGAAATCTAGTGTCCGCCTACAGTCGGTGTGCTTGCCAAAAATTGGCGAGTGGCAAAACTCAACGTCGCGCTTTGTCATGTTATCAGGCCTAAGAAGTGAAAATATTAAATACATACTATATTTCTCCGAATGGGACACCCACGATCTGATGAAATTACAGTCTTCTCTTATAAATAGTGGTAATAAAAGTAAACCGCTGGTGTGGCATCTTTCCAGTGTTAAGGATACGGTTAAAAACACCAAGAGAGCCCAACGATTCCCATGCTTCGATGGGAATATCATCAGGTCCCACCACTTTTCCGTTAACGATGCCACCAAGCATGTTAAATATAAACTTTAACACCGGATAATTCATGATTTAATCGATACATCGACAACATAAGTCACGACTAACATTGGATCACAAAGCCAATGGGTGATGTAGCCATATTGTCCTCCATATTTGGCTATCATGTATTTGAAATATTAAATCGAAGAAGGTTTACATTTTATGGGTGCTGTAATGTGAAAATGTCAGATAATCTCATATTATTTAAGGCCGTCACTTGCTTTTCATGTTCGGCTTTGAAATGTTTCTTTTTGTTCGTCGGTCGGTCATTCTTGTCACGATAAGCTTTTGTGTGCGTTATTTAATTGTGTTGCCTTAAAGAGTAGCGGGCTGTTGTGGTTTCCTTTTGTGTTTGGTATAATTTGACCGAAACAATAGGTTACTTAAGAAGCTTTTTCTTTTTCAAAGCACAAAATTAATACTGCGTATTCTATTATTTTTAGCTTCACGCTGTATCCCGTATATAATAAGGTAGGCAGAGGGATCCTAGTGTTAAAACTCTCCGCTCCCCACTTTCATCCGAATTTTTCATGGCACTGCGTATTGAGTAGTGGAACCCAACTTGGTGCCAGAACAAAGAAATGAAAATATTAAATATTCCTGTATGATATATATCGTGCGGGAACCGAACACACCGTGCGTGTTTATAGTCAAACAAAGGGCACAACTGGTGCCCTTACGACTGGTGTGATTGTACGTATCAATAATTTAAAAAATCATGGTATTCCGCCGAAAAAGTGGGGAGCAGAGTTTCTTAACACCCTGCCTACCCTTCTACGTGCGGGATACAGCGTGAAGCTGATGAAAAAAAACGAAGCTTCTTATAAGCACCAGTATATATATCACATAACGTTATATCACGAGACAATTATAAATGATTATGCACCTTTCACTCGACAGCTCCGGTAGAGGCGTATTATCTCAATCAATGTGAGTATCAGAATAATTGCATTAAGCTAAAAGGTGTTACTTCGCAACGATCGTTATCTGATATGTACGTGTAATGGCAAACCTGTATAATTACTTATTGTAATAGCTGAAAAAAGGTAAAGTGTGAGTCGGACTACGCTTCTCATCGAAGCTTTCGCAGCATTTCAAAAATCAATTTCAGGATTATAGAACAAGAAGAAGGACTTATTGAAGTTAACAAACTAAGTTTGCGGGCATATGCATTCATTTTGTATAAAATAAGCTTAAAGTAGTATGATTACGTTGATTTAGAAGCTTCAAGCTTGATATCTCTACGCGATCTAGAGATAAATTGTATAGTCTGAAAGTGATCCTATAAGGGTACCGTTTTTCTTTTTCATGTACAGATACCTAAAAATAGTATCTTTTGTACGATTTTAATACATCTGAAGTAAATTGTGCTTGTATCTCTTCTATCTCTTCTCTTTCGTCAATTCAAGTCAATTCTTTCCTTATTCTGTTACTCTTTACTACGGGCTATTTTATAACCTATTTAAGAGTACAGTACCAGTACAGTACCTACAAGGGTGTGTGGGTGGGTTCGATCCCCACTCGAGGGAGTGAAATATTTACATACGTTTATATTTCCATTTCTTCACTCTGGTGTCAAGGCAAAGCGTGCTAGTAAGTGTGCGTGTAGTAGTGCGTAGCTAAGTTCTGCCACCCAACACGCAATGCTACCCTGCTGTGTGCGGGATACAGTGTGAAGCTGGTACAGATGTTATTATTATAATTGTGGAATAACATTTTAAAAATGTTAGAAAACCAGTTTTATTATTTTCTTTCAAGCTTTTATAATTTTTTTACTTCTGTCTGTGACCCCTCCATTTCGCTTCCTCTTAACCATGACATATGATCCAATTTATGGAATATTTACTAACTCCGTACGTGCTATACGATTTATTCAAACACGATATATGCATTATATGTTTAAATATTTGAGTAGTCGATTAGATTGCCATTTAGCGACCACAACATTTCTTGGTAATAGAAAATATAAGATTTAATTGATTAAAATAGATAAATAAGATAATGGATTTCTTATAGAACTTTTTAAACAGGTTTTGTAGAGGAGGCTCAGTGTAAAAACTTAAGATGCTCCTTACCTGGTTATTGTACCAACACGGAAAGGGAAATAATTTAAATATAAGCGTTCTCCATTGTGACGATCGAACCAGCAACCATCGTGCTTACAGTCAGACGCTCTCCTGAGTCGCAGTAGTATTTAAACTCTAGGATTTTCAAGAGGAGGGCGCTATCAATGGAGAAAACAATTTTTTTCTTAATGTTTATCTTCCTTTAAGATAGACTTATAATTTGCAAAACTGATTAATATTTCAAATATTATAATAATTACGTTTATTATTAAAAAATATTTTACCAATAACCATGTATACGATTACTTCTAAAACCAACAAAAAAAAAACTTAAGAACTATGTTACGTAACCTTTTTACGCCTATTTGCAGAATTACTTAACGCTATGGTGTGACAGCGTAATGGGAACGGTGTGGCTTGTTGACTTGAATGACAGTACGTGGTGGTAACACCGTGCTGTAATATTATCTGGATGCTTTCGTGATAAAGTGGTTGTGGGCTCGATTCCCACTAGAAAAATTAATTATTATTTATAAATTTTCTCATTACTTCGCTCTGGTACCAAGGTAAAATCGCGGTATTAAATTCCGGCTCTCAACACGCAATGCCTCTGTGTCTGAGCTCTAGGTTCCCCTTACCTACTCTATTATATACGGGATACAGCGTGAATCTGAAAAAATAAATTAATTAAATAAATTAATCTTTGTTCTATGCTAGACGAGAAATAGGTTAACACGTAAGATTTAATTGCTATACATGCCTGGTTGAGCATAATGACAATGGTAGAAGCTTGACGCGTAGTGATTGCGAAAACTTCGTCGTCTCTCGAGATAACAGTATTTTATGTGAAAATTTAGGAGATTGTTGTATTTTGTAGCAACACGGTGCATCCCGCGCGTAACAGGATAATTGTAGAGGAAATCTAGAGTTCAGACACTCCGTTCCCCACTTTCTGCTGAATTCTTGAGGAATTATGTGTTGAGTAAAGTAATTGACATATATTTGTGAAGAGATATTTGTGTGTAATCAATTTTGATATAACTATCGTAAGGTAAAGTTTCAATACTGAGTATTTAGTGATAAGTCACTCTGTTCTCAGCTTATTTTTTCATTTACACTAAAGAGGATTTATCTCTACACATCTGCTTAACAATTGGTATTTTTTATATTCGTAGATTAAATTTTTTGCAATGCCCCCAGAATTCGTCAGAAAGTGGGGAACGGAGTATTTAAGACACCCGCACATAGCGGGGTAGTGTTGAGACACTCTGCTCCCCTTTTTCCACCGAACTCTGGAGGCATGACATGGCATGCTAAGTTGGAAATTCAACCTACAACCTTTTGTACTTACAGTCAAATACATAAAATATATTTAATTATAGAATCGTATAATTAGTTACATATAAATGAGTTTAGTTTTGAAGTGTCTTACATAAAATGTAGGAGTTAGAAAGCAAACAAAATTATTATAATTAACATATCTCAAGTAATAAACTAACTAATTAATTAACATAAAAATATTACGATAAGCAAAGTACAATTTACTTATATTTATTTACTTAAGACTTTTTTAAGCCGAACACTTATCCGCTATCTCACCTGGTGGTAAGTGACGAAGCGAACGATGGTGGAGCATGCATTCCTAGGTAATGCCTATTCACTTCGGCAAGTTATACTTATCGGGGAACAGGTTACCAGGCAATGAGTTCCACTCATTAGCTGTTCGCAATGAGAAAGTGGATGCGAAGCGCTGCGTACGAAACGGTGGCATATCGACGATATATGGATGAAATTCCAGCGTACGTCTAGTGCCCCGCAGATGGTAATGAGAAGAGGGTACTAAGTCATGCAGCGGTGCTGCACACTTCCTTCGACTGACTGACTTGTTTTATAAGTGAAACATTTTTGGTTATTTCTCATTTGCAGAAATTATGAAATGTAATAATTCTTTAAATGTCATTTTTTTTCCCTAGCCTGTACTGTCCCAATGTTGGGCAAAGGCCTCTCTACATTTTTTCCACT
>DWGR01005801.1:0-10134 GCA_018247715.1 Heliconius burneyi
ATTAAACACATACCAGAAAATAAACTTTTCACTTACTCACTTTCTTATTATAAATTTACTTCGAAGGTGGCGTCACATCCATCCTTAAATAGAAATATTTACGGACACCTATACAAGACGTAACAAAAGCAAGCCTATATAACATAGACTTTCCATAACTGCATTATTTTTTTAATACGAAAAAGAAGTTCCTAATATTATCGAGTTACATAAAATAAATTATTCAACTTCATAATAAGTATGGGTGGATATGTTTTAAAAATACTATCGATGTCATCAACCAACACCCCTATAGCACCGTACAGTAATTGCGCAGCCACATTTCGGGGGTTCGAACATAAATTACACCTTTTATCCATTCCGATTGTACGACTGCCATCATTAACCGTCCCCTATTGCACATATTGAAACGTTACAATTGAAATTACTATGAGCTTACAATGACTTCTAATAAATTTATAGCATTATTATTTAATATTACTTTAATTTAACATTATATTCAAAATAAATGAGTGTAACAGTATCAGAAAATATATTAAAAATAAATTTGATTACGATTTGTGGAAATGTTCATCTATACTAAAACCATATAACGGATGAGTTGGTAAGACCGAACGATTTAATCTTAGGCATTAATAGTACTTCATAACGTAATAGCTTGTCTCTAATAATAACTCAAATCGTCAAATAGAATGATATTCTTGTCAAGCTTGTAATGATATAGAAGATAAAAATCAATATGTAACCTAAAATTAAAAATCCAGCACTAATTCATTCAAAAATATGGTCAAGTGACATGAATTTCCTTTAACTTGAATCCTTAAAAGATAAAACTGCTCTCAAATCATTAAAGGACGTATTAAAAACAGATGTGCATAAATGATGAGGATGCTGTAAGATGACCTGCATTCTACTTTAGTGCCTTCAGTCGTGAAGAGGCCCTGAGGTTCACTTGATCGGAGTTCAATAGGTCACTGATACCAAGATGGAACGTTTACTATGCAGGATATAACACTTTTTTTGAGATCAAACTTAACCTATATTAAAGGATATCCTGACATTTTATCGAGACTATCATTTTATACTGGGATATTTTTTTCCTTTGTCCTCGTTGTTTTAGCATAATTTATGTATCTTAAGACACTGGAGTCTATAGTAGAATAGAAATATTTGCAGTTAAGTATAACGCCAGTTATGCTACAGGGGAACAAATGTGCAACGATAAATGCCACAAGTCGTGGGTTCGTTTCCCATTGGATGAAATGAAATATTAAATATATTTATTTTCTCGCTCTGGTAACTAGCGAAAACGGTATCGGGTTCCACCAATATGCAATACCTTCTGTACAGTTGTGAGACACATAATACATTTTAAGTTCCCGAGCTAACTGTGACAGGTATAGTTACATCAATTAAATCGTATCGAGTAAGGTGGTAAAGTAATGTCTTCCCCGAATTGTATTACAAGAAATAAATCGGTTTGAACCAATAGTGCAGGTTTATTGTAAATAAATAGACTAAAAGATATAGATATACCATCATGTGCTAAGATTCTTTAAGAACTTTTCCATTGCATCATGAACTCCTCGTATGAAATTTCCATTATTTATCGCTATATGTAAGTTACGTATAATTTGGGGCAAGAATGTTCAAAGGAACTCGATCATTCGGAAGCCTTGTAAGTGGACACAGGTCCAATTACTACAAGGTAGAGGCCGTTCTAGAGACTGTAGTTTATTTATATGTTAGTTTATATGATGATTTATTTAATTTAACTCCGCTCTATTTCCAACATTCGGTCTAATTTTGAAAACATTCGCACAGGAGAAATTTGACGCCATATTTTGTCTTCTTTTAGCGCGTATATACTCGTATGTACATATATCCGTTTTCATTTTACCAGGGCACCGATTTTGATAAGTGATACGTTATTGGATTTGTCTTGATGGCGCGAGTTCTGATGGATATTATAATGACGTCATTATTTTAATATTGATTTAAATGTAAATTTCTTGTTTTTGTAAGAATTTCGAGGAACTCTTTTCTTAGCTCTTCTCTCCTTACTCTACATTGCTCATTTCCGGCTGTATGTTGTCTGTCAGTTAGTCATTAACGGAAGAGTTAGAGAGACAAATTTCTTGTAGCAGCGCAGTGCTTAAACATTGGTAAAAAAGTTGAAATTAAGCAAACTCCCATTAGGTTACAATCACCAAATTACACAGACTCTTAATTAGCCGGAGCGAACAAAAAGGCACATAATTATTAATTTTCCATTCAAATAGCCGAGCGTTAATGAATGTAAGTAAGCATTCATATTTTATACTTTCTAAATAATTCAATAGAATAACATTTTATAGCGCAGTATGCTTAGAACGCTGTTGTACGGTGGTCGGCACGGATTCGTTGTGTTGGGTTAAAATGGACCTTAACATTATAGGATTAGAGGTTTAATGGTACCCCTCTAGTTGGGGCTGGGGTACAGCACGCTTCGTTACTTCACAATCGGTTCAGTGTACACAGCGGCCCTTCCATGCGTATCCGTACCGCGTTTAATGTCTATAAGTGAACTATGTTTCCAGGCTTTGTCTATGTAAATGTTTTGAATAGAACTAAAATGTTGCTATAATGTTGTGTAATTTCGAAATGAAACCACCGTTAAATGGAAAGGCATAATTTGATGGTAATTAAATTTGTTTAAAATAATTATTTAAATATGGCAATGTCAGTAATGTCAGTGTCGCTTTCTTAAGAATATTTTAAATAATATAGCTAAGTTATAAAATCGCTTTGAAATGTCAATTAGTGTTTAATCGATGTAAAATCGATACTTAAACTTACTTAATTAAACAGAAACACCCACGCAAACAAGCAAAGTCGGAGGCCTAGTTCCTCCTAACATATAGTAATACATAGCTTTTTTTAGCTTCTCACGTAGGCAGGGAGAGCCTGGGAACCTAGTATTAACATACTCTGATCCCATTAACATACTTCCCCACTTCCTTCCTTCCGTTCCCCACTTCCCGCTGAATACTAGAGTGAGTAGTCACTCTGGTCCAGGCCAGTATAAACGCGAGCCTTGCCTTGTTACTTATAATAAATTTCCTCGAGTGGAAATCGCACCTACAACCTGTTGCCTTTACAACAGCACGCTTGTGTCCCTCCGCCACTACTAACTTCGAGATCTAAGCTACGATAATGACAAACAAAGCAAAACCTAAATGTTTAATAATGAATTCTAGCAATGGCCGTTTCAATTACAAACAATTGACCTTAGGGCGAAACCGAAATGCCAAATTAAACGAGGCTGGGTACCCTGAACTATTATTAAATCATCTTCGGTACCAGTTAGAGCGTTGATTCGGAAACCAATAACTGAAATCTGTATTCCTTACGTACCTAGAGGTATGTCGTTTTCAAGTAATAAACAATTGTTGGAGAGAGAGAGAGAGAGACTAAGGTATTTTGATGGGACTGTATGGTATTGGGTGTTCCTGTAGATTGACTGTAAATTGATAGATGAATAATTGAATGCTGGTTTACTGTAGCATCAATGGAACGGCGCTTCATTGCGAGCGCGACGGTTGTAGGTTCGAACCTTAGTGACGGTAATACTTATATTTAAAAGTAAATTATTTTAATTTCACTGTCCTGGTAAAAAATATGGAGTTTACTACCATCACTCTAATAAGCGTCTCAAAATCATATTGCCCAGTTATTGGTAAAATCATGCCATTTTATATCGTGATTTAAATCCTAGTCCTCCCCAACATAAACTATCGAACCAAACCTCATATGATCTTGAACTTGCTATTACCACGTTCAGGAGAATACCAATATGCACCGACGCCACAACAATTATAATAAAACCGTTTTTCAAGCAATATTTTCTAAAACGTGACTTCCTGTCAAATGAATATTCTATTGATTTATTAACCTAAAACTCTGTACCAGTAAAAGCTGTGGCATTTTTTACTTCACTTCGTACAAAACTGCCCCTAATTCTCTGGCATGGCACCAGTGTTGCAATGCCGTTGAATTTTTTACATTGAAATAGATTTTTCGAATCTACCCTGGCGCAGTTGGAAAATAGTGAGATAGTTGTGAGTTTTTTTATTTTCATATCTATACTGTTCTATGAGGTCAGTCTTGAGTCAGCAGGGGCACGAGCGTGCGAGTGTAAAAACGGCAGGGTGGTGGATTCGATTCCCATTTTAGGAAATGAAATATTCAATATTTTAATTTCCTCGCACGCCATGCCGGCAGAATTCGACAATAATGAAAGGAATTGTCTTAATGAGAACGGAGTGTTACGGAACACTAGCTTTTGAGGTTTTTTTACGTACCCTCATATCTGCAGGATACAGCGTGAATTTCAACTAAAAAAAATAAAAATATACATAAAAATCTAACCTAGTACTGTTAAAATATGCCCCATATATAATAAGCCATACGTGTCACGACTTTTCGAGCCACTCTAATCGGACTGGCGCTCGGCCAGAAGATATACTATACGTTCGCGAGGAAATTTTGCATATTCATGTTACAAATTTATTATTTGTACTTGCGCGTTTTAATCTAATATTTAACATTATCAGTGTTAGTCAGGCGTTATCATTTATTAAAACCGCGTAATTGCAAGCTTTACTATCGATAAAGGCATAAAACGGTTAATTTATCATATACAGTAGTGGTGGTGGTGGTGGAATACGAAGAATAGTACTAATGATTCTGTTTGTAACGTGAAAAGTCGAAGATTCGATTTGTTTGCATGTAGGTCAGTTCATTTTTTATAGTGATATCTGCTGTGGGAAATTTATGCTTATGCTGTACTAAGCTATTTATTACAGTGGCGTTGTGGGTTCGATTCCCATTGGAGGAAATGAAAAACTTAATATTTTAAGTCCTCCACTTTAGTAATATAAAGATGAAGAGAGGCTTTGAATTTGGTCACTCCACACGCACCGCTCCTAGAATTCGGCGGAAACTGGGAAACGGAAGTGTTACTATGGGAACGGAGTATCTCCAACCTAATCCCAGGTTCCCTGTACCTACATAGCATGAAGCTAAAATAAAAATTTCAAGAAAATGATTTGGCGGGCGGCCACTAATATATGATGTTCTCCAGTGCAACACAAATATTTTCGGTAACCAAAACTAAGCCTACAACATTAAACAGAACACTAAAATCAAAATCTATTACAAAACATAAGCCTTTAATACCATTTCCATGCAATTCGAAATAGAATCCACAATTTGGCCCATAATATAACTTTGATCAAATGAATTGCTTTAACATATAATGTCGAATAAATAAGGCCGTCGTGGCGTAGTGCTACAACGTGTCGCTATAAACGTGACTGTCGTGGATTCGGTTCCCATTCCGATAAATTTATTATTTTTTATGTCCGTTTCCTCGCAAAGTCCCACAAGGTAATATTTAAATAAATCACACTAGAAAAAAAATACAGTCGAATTGAGAAACTTCTTTTCTTACAGAATTCGGTTAAAAAAAAGAAGGGGCACAAGCGTGCATTTATATATAAACTATTATATATTAAATATTTTCATGAGATGATCATATATTAAATATTTTCATTTTCAATTTCTCCAGAATTCGGCGGAAAATATGGAATGTTTTAACACTAGACTCCTTCAGCCTACTCTGTTACTTGCAGAATACAGTGTGAAGCTGAAAAAATCCTTGCTTTGGTAACAAGGAATAGCGTGGCGTTGTCATCCGAACGAATGGACGGAGTATCTTAACACTCGTTTCCCTTTGTCTACTACATGCGGTATACAGCGTGAAACTAATTATTACTATCCACAAACAAGCTATAACATAATTTGTATGAAATGAATAGCTTTATAAAACATAGTATATTATTTACATACGAGTACATACGTAGTAGGACATAGTGACCCAATCAACGGCCACGGCAAGCAATTTGCGGTAGCATTTCATTGTGCAATTTAAACTGTGTATTATTTAGATAACTTACGTACCCGGTAGTGTATTAGCGGTAAATATTTTATAACGCTGTTTTAGTGTGACACGTGGTTTTTATTTTTGTGTCTTCTCTTTTAATGCTGTTAGCCTTATTGGCTTTTATAACGACACTGGTTGTGTAGGGAAGAGGGTACTCTGTCCCTGAAGAAATGCAAGCACTAAGTGGCTGCCTGTGGTGAAGTCGACGACTGTAAGGGCGCTCCCTGCGGGACTCGAACCTCGCCTTGCGGCCGTCGAGCGGACTGGGATTTCACCTATGCTAAGCAAATCAGACGCGACATGAAGCCGCGACTGGGGACAAATTAGACTAATCTAAGGGAGCTAACGGCCCCTAACAGCTGAGCCCGACCGCGCCGAGACGCGATCGAGCCGTTGAATAAGCTGAACATCGTCGTCGATTCCGTCGACGACGGTGTGTGTGTCGTGTGTGAGTAGTGTGTTTCCTACCTACATATAGGGCATTCGTTATATATAGCAGGATTCACGTAACAAACTTATCCTTTTAAGGATCCGATTTTTTTAAATTTTCAAGGTACACAACCCCAAAAGTTATCAAATATCGAACTTCAACAAAAATCCTAATACTAGAAAGTCAGTCCACTAACCTTAAACACACCAACCGTCCAAGCAAACATACGCATTTGCGCTGTACCTTCCATAATCCTATCATAATAAGTCGTTTCACAATCACAGGACAATACACGTCACAAAGTCTGGACGTTGGGTGGAACAACAAACCGATTAGCACATCAAATTTTAAACTTTATAAACCTAGTCTTAGAGTCTAAAATCAACTAAATAACTTAATAGGCGCATGATATATGCGAAAATCAATTCAGTACGGATTTAGATGTATAATTTCATTGTAATTTAGTCTTTATGTTGTGGAGGAAAGGTTGAAATTTGAATATAATTTACGTAATTAATATAAACAAGGAGTTATGAGATGGATTATGCATCGCTATTAAGGAAGTTCCGTAATGTCTTCTAAGTCGAAGTATATGGATTCGTCTTAAGCAAAAAAAAACCAATTAATTACTATGTGCATTCATGCGCATGCGCAATGTGTATAATACATCGTTGAATGTACCATTCGATGTTTAAACGCGACCGTCGTGTGTTCGATTTCCATTCAAGGGAGAGTTGAACTACTTTTGTTTCCTTGCTCTGGTAACAAGACAAGGCGCCTCGTTGATTGTCACCTCGAAAAGTGAACAAATAGTGAAGAACGGAGTTTCTGAACATAAGATTCTCAATGGCTACCGTACCATATGCATAATATAACGTAAATCTATAAAAAACCTCCCACAAAAAAAATACATACATACAAATGTATAAATCAAACACTTTACTAACTAAACAACGACTGTAGAGACAGCTCTGTCGAGACATTTGTAACTCTAAACAGAACATTCAATATCGATCAATACAAGCACACAATAAATTATTTACATCCAAATTATATGGTTAGCGAGCGCATGTCGCATTGCTGAGAAATCCACGTGATAGCCTTTTTGAAGGTCTATTTTAATTTTTAATGAATATCTACTACTTAAAATTGAACGTACTATATCTACTGGTCTATTTCAATTAATTCTGTTCTGTTCGTTAAAAAAAATATGAACGGTGAATGTAATATTAAAAATAGAAAGCGTTTAACCGAATCTACGTAGCGTAGAACGCCGAAATTTGACAAATTGATCGCTAAGGGACAGGAGCACTAGCATTGAATTTGGGTAAATTTGTTGAACAACGGGAAAAAAATGATATTTTTAGTTCCATAGTTTCTGCAAATGTAGTTTTTTTTTTATGGTATAAGGACAAGGCAAACGAGCGTTCGGGTCACCTGATGGTAAGTGATCACCGCCGCCCACGACCCCGTGCAACCCCAGAGGAGCTACAGGTGCATTGCCGGCCTTTAAGGTGGAGGTAGACGCGCTTTTTGAAGGTACCCATATCATATCATAGTTGCTATCTACGACTCCTACTTTATGTAACTAATTATCCTGCAACTACTATTTTATCCTCGACACTCAAAAGTTAATAAGTAATTGTATCTCAAGGTGGAAAAGAATATCTACTCGTAGATAGAAAGAGCATTTGTTCACTGTACGCGGCGTAGCACTTCATAGTTTGCTACGATGAGCGCTACGTTATTTATATTGCTTATTGTACCTATACAGATAAGCCTTAAAACTTGGCTTGGCTATCCATATCCAAAAAATGTCAATCGGCAAGCCGAGAGCAAAGTGATTATTCATTATATTCATTAAAGCAATAACAAATATTTGTCTAACGTATCATATTATAATTTATGAAGACGTCTCGATTTCAGATTGTCTAAACAGATTAACACTGTCTAACTTCATCCGGCAGCGCAGTTCAGTTTCATTGCTTTGATAGTCAAATTGTTTGAGAGAAACTGCATAATAACATATAGCTCGTTGAATTATAATTATTATATTTCACTAGTGGAAGCGCGCAGCTTCACCTACTTACTTACACCCTCAGGGGTTAATTCTAAAACACCACGAAACACGTGTTCAATGAAGTATTTTAAGAATCAATTCAAGTCAAGTCAATTTTATTTGTAAAAAAAAAGATTTTTCCATACAAACTTTCAAGCCCTATTTCATCTCTTTAAGGTTAAAATTTTTCAAAATCCCTTCTTAGTGGATGTCCAGATAACGAAAATAAACATCTGTCCAAATTTCACGGTTCTATTCTCAGCAGTTACGGCTGTCCGTGCGTCTTACCTCAGTCAGTTTGAACATGTCCTTTTATATACTTAGATTATAGAAAGTATTACATAGTAACATATAAATGAAATCAAATTATATCTAGCTTCACACCGTATCCCGCACATAGCAGGGTTCCCACCGTTCCTTAATTTTTAGCAAATTCTGGGGGCACTGAGTATTGAGTATCAGAACCCAACGCGGTACCTTTGCCAATAGTAATACGTATTTTGGAAAAAAAATGCTGTGACAATCTGTTGTTATTATTAGACTATATTGTTATTATACGTTGCTCTACGTTTTTCTTATACTTAAAAAAAACACATTTAAAATCTTTACGTATAGTGAAATTGCATCGCAATCGAGTCGCTATTCTCAAATAAAATACAAAACAACCCTTACCTAGTTAAAGTACAAACGCTAATTTGCTTTAGAATGTTTTTTCGAGCCCCAAGTCCCCTATGAACTAACCATAACCCTATTTCACTGTCATTGTCCGAAT
The DNA here is from genome assembly GCA_018247715.1 of Heliconius burneyi. NCBI lineage: Eukaryota > Metazoa > Arthropoda > Insecta > Lepidoptera > Nymphalidae > Heliconius > Heliconius burneyi. The sequence continues at coordinate 9,248 of DWGR01005801.1, forward strand.
GAGACGTTACGTCAAAGGAGATAATCAAATCATTTGATATTTAATTATTCTTCCGTACGTTATGCGATTATAAAAGGTCTTTAATTTATTTAGGGGTAAAAAAATTTAAAATTTATATGTGACAGATAATTGTGGCTACAATTTAAATCTTTAAAACTTGAGGCCAGTCGTGGCGTAACGGCGCCAAGTGTCGCTGTGTGGTTGTGGGTTCAACTCGAGGAAATTAAATATTCATTAAAATTTATACTTCCATTTCTTCGCTCTAGTGTGCAGATAAAACACGGTGTTGAGTTCCGCCACTCAATACGCAATGCTTCCAAATTCGGTGGAAACCGAGTGTCCTAACGCTAGGCCTCTGCCTAACCTGCCGTGTGCGAGATACAGCGTGAAATTAATTTAATTGTATATTTTATTTAAATCTCGTAGATTATGTCTTTAGAAAAGTAACAAACAGAGTATCTTAATATTGGATTCCCTCTGCCTGAAATGGAAAGAGCCTTAAACTGACAATATAACCGTCGCGTTTATAAACAGACGATGTATCGCTATGTTACGACGGTCACACACGGCACTCTTAGCTCTGAAGGTAAAAAGACCCTAGTGTCACCAGTGAAGGTAATCTAAATTCAACGTCCTTCAAATGGCGGTGGAACCTACAGGGTGATGTTATTTTATACTAAAAATATACTTTTCCTTTTTCATTCTTTTTTCAGTCTAAGTATACCTTTTGTTTCCCTCACAGTCCCCAACGACAAAGTAGACCTACTTTTGCTGTAAAATATTAACACTTATTTATACATTAAAATAAATTAAACAAAAAAGTATTACAGTCACTAAATGCTGTTGAATTTTTTTTATATTTGAGACACCTTTAGAAAATACAAGCA
>DWGR01005802.1:0-10134 GCA_018247715.1 Heliconius burneyi
ATACAGCGTGAAGACAAATGTTTAAATGATGTAATTGTATTTAAAAAAATGTAATCTGACTTCAGTTATAGATAGGTAGGCAGCTAAGTACCTACCTATATTGTACACTGCATTCTGTTTCTCATTACGCCTTCGTTTTCCACTTTCTGCTGAATCCTTACACCATTGCGTGTTGAGTTGCGGAATTTAGCGCTGCGCTTTGCCTTTCTACGAGAACGACGAAGTAAAAATATTAAATTTTTTCTCGAATTTACAATCACACGCTTACGCCTCAGCGGCACAAAGTTCTCTGAAATACCAACCAATTACCTATATCAAAAATTATTGAACCGATGTTGATAAAATTTGGACTTGTTTCTAAGTTGAAATCAATGTTCATCTCGGTATGACTCTTGATTTCCAAAAATAATTTTGGACAAACATAAAAACATACAAACACGAATTTCACCACACGTGCTTGGAACCCTAAATACTAATAGATATCTTATTTTAAATATTACCCGATTCAAAATCCAAGTAAAAATCCTCTCTTTGGAAGTTGGTTAAAGTTGACTTATACTTACGGCTATATAGCCGTATCGATACTAACTAATCTGGTAGGCATAGGGAACCTAATGTTAAGATATTCCTTTCCCTAATTATCAAGACGTTGCGTGTTGCCTGGCGGAACTCAACGCCGGGTTTTGTCGAACGATAACTACCAAAACATGTCTATACACAGAGAACAGTCATTAAAATGTTATTAGGCTTACTAAAAGACTAATAAAATACGAGTATGAACGAACAAAATGTATCCGCACGTATAATTCGTCTAATTAAGGAACCCCAGTGATAAATGACTGGTGTAAGAGATATGACGGACGTCTGTCTGTACATTTATAAAATATTCTTTTTGTGCCATGTCTTGCGTTTTCTAAGGAGGATGAGGAAAATAATAAAACGCTTTTGTTTGATGTTTTTAAGAACGGTATACATGTTACTTATTTACTTGTCGTGCCGTCATGGCGCAGCGGTACAAGGGTGCTACTGTAACGCGACGATTGTGGGTTCGATCCCCACTCGAAGAAGTGAAATATTTATTTACGTTTATATTTCCATTTCTTCGCTCTGGTGTCAAGGCCAAGCGAGGCGTTGAGTTCTGCCACTCAATACGCAATGCATCCGGAATTCGGCAGAACGTTGGGAACGCAGTGTCTTACCACTAGGTTCCCTCTGCCTACCCTGCTGTGTGCAGGATACAGCGTGAAACTGATATAATGTAGATTTAATATTTTAAGTGTGGTGACAGTAACTGCAATGGTCGTGAGTTCCATTCGCGTTTAAGGGGATATTTTGTAGTTCCACGCTGTGAGGCAGAATGAATTAAGGACGTAACAAATGGTTCATCACATGCATGGTGGAGGTATACCATTGACTCTCTGCACCACGACGGACTCTATTCTCAGATTAAAGAAAATAATAACAAAAATTCTACATCGATATTTTTCATATACATATTTTATGATTGCATTACTTTATTATCGCTATTCGAAATAATTTAATTTGTAAAGATATTCTAGTGTCTATGGTCTGCAGTACCAGGACCATTAAATACAAAGTACAAAAGCCCGACTTTTCGAAATTTCTTTCCGATTACTTCAAAATGTGTTGATATCTACAATATCGAATGTTTTTACGTGTATCATCCGATGGCAGATCTAATGAAATTATAACGAAAAATTTAGTGTTTCAAATGTATTTCAATAATAAAAAATCTGTATAATTATTTTACATAGTGTTCAGGCATTATTTTCTCCTTTTCAGTGCTTTTTGAATACGTTAAAATGAAAGAAAGAGTCGAAATGTTATTACTGCAGCATTATGCAATTACGATAATAGAAGTTCTTTTGAATTGCTAATTTTTTTCCATCGAATTCTGAGGGCATTACGTGTTGAATGGTGAAACTCCACGCCGCGCTTGACACCTTGAAATGAAAACACTTTGAAATTAAAATAAACATATAAATAAATATTTTACTTCCTTGAGTCCTCACTCGAGGAACGAACTCACAACCTGTCGCGTGTACAGTGCGTGCTCCACCCACGCCTGGCCTCAATTGTCTAATAACCACATAAGCCGCATATTACTGACATAATACAGTGGATTAAACAGGCTTATCTGGAACTAAAACTATTGTAATTACACTAATCAAGCCTGTTCATCAAAAGTACTGTAAGCAAAAAAATGTATATTTATATTATAAAAATGCAGGCCGTCGTGGCGCAGCGGCACAAGGTGTGATTGTAGCGCTAATTGAACGCGACGGTTGTGCATTCAATTCCCACTCAAAGAAATGAAATATTTATTAACGTCTATATTTCTATTTCTTCCCTCTGGTAACGTGGCAAAGCGCGGCGTTGTGTTCTGCTACTCAACACACAATGCCTCCAGAATTCGGCAGAATGTGAGGAACGGATTGTCCTAACACTATGTTTCTTCTGTCTACCCTGTCATGTGTGGTATAAAGCGTGAAGCTGATTTTTTTTAATAAAAATCCACATGAAATAATTAATTCTTTAGACTTTTCTTTTATAATATATCAGTTTCATCGAATTATTGATTAGATTAAGGATGAATAGTATATATTACAGCCATTTGAAAAGAAACGGAATAATTGACGAATTAAAATGGGTTTTGCTTATTACGAAATCAAAAAATTAATCAATTTAAATGAGTTTCACGTTGTATCCCGCACACAGCAGGCTAAGCAGAGGGAATCTAGTGTTAACACACTTTTTTCCCTACTTTTTGCCAAATTCTGGAGGCATTGCGTATTGAGAGCCAGAACTCAACGCCGCGCTTTACCTTGACACTAGAGCGAAGAAATGGATGGAAATGTAAACGTAAATACATATTTCAATTCCTCGAATGGGGATTGAATCCATAACCTTAGTCACATCCTTACGAACGGTACAGACGAACACTATATAGTAAATTTATATAGACACCGATCCAGTCAAACAAAATAAATCTAAAAAGCTGTATTTTATGTGAAAAGACGCGATTTTAAATCGAATATATATTTTAAAACTGTTTTGTTGACCATACATAAAGCCGACATCCGGAAACAAACAATACACTGTGAATTAGCGGCCGAAATCACAACAAGTGTCGGTGGAAAACAAATTAAAGTGCTTATTTTGTTATTTTAAAGCGTGAAATATGTTTTTTTTTCAGTGACATGATACATATTTGTACAAATAACACTGAAAATTACTTGTATAGGATTTTTTTAATGTTAAAAATTTTCTAGTGAGTCTATGCAAGAATTTGTTTTGAGCCTCAATCGGTTTTAAAAGTTTTTGATTGCATTATACGAGTACATACATTAAGGCGTTTTTGGCGCAATTGAATAGCATTTATATGTTGAATAGCAGCTATATTCATATATCCGATGATTATATTCTATACTCGGAGGATTGGTTATATTTAAATTACTAGCTACCCACCCGCGGCTTCGACCGCTTAAATTTAAATGTGTCTTTAAGCGAAAATGTTTTTTTATGTATAAGCTATATTGCTGCAAAGTTTGATCTATAATATTTCAGCACTTTTGGCTTTAAAGTGGAATAAACATTATCACAAACTTTCACATTTATAATATTAAGAAGGACTGTTTATTTTTCCGTTCCTGTAGACAAAGCGCGACGTTGAGCTCCGTAAATCAACACGCAATGGAAAAATTGGAAATGTGCTATAAATAGTTATTATATTACTTTATAAGATAACATTGTCTGAGCTTCAAAAGACAAGTGGTTCGGTCGATGCTGTACATTTTTTATATAGAAAAAAAAATATTGACGTTGGAAAGTCTGAGTATGAAAAGAGAACAGGGTCACTCATTTCTAATAACATACATTGATATAATCAAACACGAACTCGGTCACATCCAAGCGAAGTAATAAAAACAATTTCAAATTTTACGACACTGACTGACGATATAACCCGTAACCAACGCATTTGCATTTAGACTAATTATTCTGTTTTTTTTAGCTTCGATTCTTGGTCAGAGAGAACCTTGTGTTAGAAGACTTTGTTCTCAGTAAACCGCCTCCGTTCCCCACTTTCCGGCGAATTCTGGAGTCATTGGGTGTTGAGTGGTGAAACTCAACACCCAATGACCTATTGTTCTAGACTTTGTAATTATAACCTTTACCTAAACTAACCTCATTTATATATATATATATATATATATATATGTTATACCTTGAAATAGCAACCATAGTCTTATATTATATGCCTAAGTTATATTGTCCAAATAACAGAATAATGGAGGCCAGTCCTGGCGCAGTTAGTCTAAACGCGACAAGTTGTGGGTTCGATTGCTATTTGAGAAATATTTAAAATATTCTTTTCTTTGCTCTGGTGTGGTAAAACGGGGCGTTGAGTTCCGCCACTTAACACGCAAGATTTCCAAAAATCGGCCGTCACGTTTATAGTCACACACTTGTGCCCCATTTACTCCAAGACTGGCCCCATACCAATACCGAAAGAAAAGAAAAACCATTGTTCACTTTCCATACTTTACCTAGGCACAGTCGGATTTTCTATGGTACAAACATTTTATTTAAACACCAAATATAAGCTTATCAAATAATAAGGCTCTTTGTACAAAACGAAAATTTGAATATTTAAGATCTTATAATAACTTATGTTAGCGTTACTGAATTAATTATCACCTGAATCTTGAATGGGGTCGACAGTGTTATCTTTCTTTTGAATACCATTTACTCTTATAAAATAACCTTTTTTTAAAGAGAATATTATAAAGAAATTTACAAGATTTGAATAACATAATTTTTGGTCGAACTGGACTGAGGTCGAGGACTGATCCTCGCAGGGATAATCTAAATAATTTAATTTATCAAAAAGCCATTATGGCGCGGTGGGATGTGGGTTAAGCATGATGGTGATGTGTCCTCGGAGGAAATAATTATTACTATTTCCCCTTTTAGATACGACAAGCTACGGTGTTGAGTTCCTCCGCTCAATAGGCCATCTCTCGAATTCGGAATTCCAACGAAAAGAAAATAACAGAGTATCGGAGACAAAACTCAGCGTTGAGTTCCGCTATTCAACACACAATTTCTCCAGAATTAAACTTTCTTTTTAATTTTAGCCGTGTGTTCCCGGCTTAGAATAGGCTCACCATGGTACTGGTGGTGTCATAAGAGGCGACTAAAGTACGAGTGGAAGAGTCACGCCGCCAGCAATGGCGACACGCATGGGCAGACTCGACCGGATAATTACCACCCCCGGCATTTAAAACCGGCGTGAAGTAGTGGCTTTATGCCACTGCGTTTCGCATTAGGTAATGCCGGGCTGCGGCGCCCAACCACCCCAAAAGCTGGCAACGCACCAGTAGCTCCTCTGGTGTTACGCGGTGTCGTGGGCGGCGGGTATCACTTATTATCAGGTGACCTGTACGCTCGTTTGCCATGCTTCTACCATAAAAATAATGCAAATCTTGTCATTTAACATTTTACCATCATTATTGTTTGAACCATGATAAAGTAATTTCAATTTTTTCTATTATCTGCGACAAGCTGTACGGCGAAAAAGCGTTGATATTTCATTTGAGATGACGTTATTTTCACTGTCGATGTTTTTGAAGAGGGTCTTCAAGGTGCTTATGTCCAGGAAAGTGAGTGGACAAGTTAATAAGCTGATCGAGTGTATAACAATCTTATATAAAATTATAGAAGTAATATATTAAAATATCTGTTTATAATTTTTTAAGCGATATAACAATTGATACAATTTTTTTGTGTTACAAAGCTAAAATAGAAATGGTAAGATTTTGTCGCGTTTACAGTCCTACGCCTGTTGGCCTCAAAAATGTCATTGCTAAATATAACATACTATATAAAGGTGCTACATATAAGTTGATACTGGAAAATGCATTTTTGTAAAATTAAATTAAATCTAGAAATATATCCCTCCGCAAAACTTGTGATTCGAACCTGCTTCATTCTTTATCCGATATAAAAGTAAAGACACTCTATTCTCTACTTTCCACTCAATTCGGTACATTGAATATTAAATGAAGTCAACGCTGCAGTCTGCAGTATCATAGCGAAATAAATGAAAATAATAATTATATCCCTGAGTGCAAATCGAATTCATAACAATCGCTTTAGTAAGTCAGAAGCCACTGCAGTCAGTACCACTGCGCTATCATGGCAAAGTATATAATATTAAAGTATATCATGAAGATTTAATATTGCAAGAAAAAAAAAGTTCTAAAACTAAAATCTCACTTCTTAAATAAAAACTATAAAAAACCCCACACGACGCCATCAAAGATGATTTTATTATGTCATGAGATTATGTCACATAGAAGGACATTCAATTTAATGTAACATCACATAGCCTATAACCAGCGGACGATCTAGAAGCTTCTAAAAATACCTCATTTGTCAAAGTAGTAAGTGGTTTAGCAGTTATGAGAGAACAAATGAACGTACACACATACAAAATGGTCAAAATCATAACCCTCCGGTAGTCGGGTAATAAATAATTTCAAGATTCTTATAAAATATCTCAAGAAACCCGATATGTCTTCTTGACGTATGATTTGTTACTGGAATACCAAGTTCTGGTACATACGCTATGTCTCATGTGTAAGGTTACATTTTTTTTTTTCGAAATATGAATATGGTTATATGAAGACTTATTTAATTATTTTTCTAAGAAAAAATAAAACATTTAATCCATAAATATTAGTTATTTACAAATACCTACCTACCTATTTTAATAATAATAATACTCTTTACTGTACACCCATTTATAAAGAGATATCAATAAAATAGGTAACAAAAAATAAAAACGAAAATGTACAAGAGGCGACCTTATCGTTAAAATAGCGATCTCTTCCAGGCAACCTTAAGGCATAGGATATAGGATATAAAGGGGAGGAAAAGGGTTAGGGGTGTAAATAATAATAATAATAAATTTATACAGCAGACAGCATACATATTTTACAGACATATTTATTGACATTTACTTAATATACATACATACTATACAAGTATAGGTGTCAATTTTAGATTTACATATACATACATACTATATAAGTATTTTAGGTTTACAGGAACTTCAGAGTTTTAGGAGTCGCTTAAAAATATTTAAAGATTTTGCCAGTCTGATATTTGGGGTAAGGCATTCCATAGCCAGGAGTTCTCCACTTTCTCAATAATTACTCAATTTTCGAGACATTGGGTATTAAGTTAACCTGTACTTTTTCTTGTTACTAGAGCGAATAGTGCAAATGTCTAATATTAAAAAGATAATATTTATGTTATAATAAAAACTATATTTTTATCTAATTCAATTAAGCAATTAATTAGTCGAACAAAATATTTTATATTAAAGATTCATGAATCTATTGAAATAAAATAAGCAATAAAGAGAAAGAAATTTTAATATACAATCGATTGAGCCGTTCCTGAGATCAGCGTGCGCGCATAGATAAATACTCATTTTTAAAAAAGTGAAAAAGTGAGATCAGGTACATTGATGAATATCTCAAAGCAATCGGCAGGCAAAGGGCTTCCAGTGTTAGAACGCTTCGTTCCTCATGGTCTACAGAATTTTTAGGGGCATTGCGTGTTAAGCGTGTTGCGAGTTAAGTGTACATTTAGCCTTAGTGCCTAAATTAATTTCCTCGAATAAGGATCGAACCCACAATCGTCTCGTAAGAGTTACGTTTTGTGCCCCTGAGTCACGAAATCCTCGATATCAATATTAATATTTTTATCGGACCCAATTTCCGGGCCCGCGATACGCAAAGCAGTTCCCTTTGGGAGGGCAAAAATATAATCAATCTATCCTAGTATCAATTTTCTCGGCCCGCGCTTATAAGGTGTGAAAATGAGCTTCGCTACAATAAAAAATAATATATTTTTTTTATTCATGACGCGTTACCAGCGTTCGCCCCGCCTCGAAATCGAACCAACTGTACGTGTTCGGAAAGCAAATTTAAAGTAAATATATTAGAATATTATGTATTTACATATTTTGAAAAATATCTTAAATAAATCGTTTGGTTTATGTTTATACATAAACCAAACGATTTATTTATACGCAATCGGTCAAGCGCGAGTCGAATCCGTAAAAAGGTGTGCTTTTACATTACTACTATGGGCATAAGAGATTTAACTAAATGTTAAATCTCTTAAAGAGGATAAAGAGCTTATACCTAACCACCTAGCTTCATTCTGTAACTGTATTCCGCGCATAACAGGATAGACCTTTGCTTAGGTTCTCTCTGGAACCTAGTGTTGAGACACTCCGCTTACCATTTTCCGCCGAATTCTGGAGGTATCACATTTTAAGTGAACATATTATACATCTATAAATATTATATACAATTTCCATTTTAAATTTATTACACATACGTATACTTACAAAGATGAACCAACCCCAAAAACCAATTTCTTTGAAATATATCCTCTACTAAGCACAACATTTTAGCCGAACATTAATCAATCATTTCATTTTTTTCATTTGTCGCTCATTTTTCGTCCGCCCTAAAAGACATTGAAAAATGACTATCCATTTAGGGAAAACTTCCAATACAGCTTCAACATTAATATGTATTTTATTGTTTCAGATGAAAACTAAAAGATAATGTCATCAAAAAAACTTGGCAAATAAAGGACAAAAATGGATATTAACCATGTAGTATTGGATAAAGAAGCGATCAACCGTTTCGAACAGTATACGTTGGCAAAGCCCGCTCTCAATGGGGGTATCCCTTTGGACAAGTGCCAGGATGCGGATTCGATGGCATCTAATAGCAGAAAGAGAGTACAAACTCCGAGACAGAAAGTTGTTTGCTGCTTGTGTTTTAAAACAACTAAATATAGACGAAAACAATTTATTATCGGCTGTCTAACTAATAGCGTTATATTTTCTGTTTTACTGGCATACACTTTTCTGGGTTCGGTTATATTTTTATCGATAGAAGGCGGAGCTGAGGTTCCAGTCCGACCTAGAATATTACCAGACAAACAAAAAATAACACATAAAGAAAATCCAAATAAAAAGGACGAATACGATTACGATTACGGAAACTTGACATTATCAGCAAATTATTTCTGGGAAGCTAGAAGCAGAGCTGTTGAAAATATTTGGGAGATAACAGTATCGTTAAATATTTTGTATAGAGAAAATTGGACGCGGTTGGCTGCACAGGAAATTTTAAAGTTTCAAAATGAGTTGATGCAGAGGGTCACGACTGAGATGGCCTCGCAATATGGCGTTAGTTACAGAGAGATGGCGCTCGGCGAATTCACCGGGAACGATATTAGCAACCATTACGAGGAGCACGAATGGAATTTGGCACTTGCATTTTTCTACTCTTTAACTGTTTTGACAACAATCGGTGAGTAAAGTTATATATAAGGGAGTTTTGAGTGAATTTTAAATAATTCTAAGGTTATGTAATTTAGTAATGTTATTTTTTTATTATGTTGTTCTAAATTGACATTAAAAGTAAATTAGGTTTAGAATATAATATTTGTGGGGGGTTCAAATTCTACTTGGTAAAAATCTATTTATTTCGGTAAGGTACGGTGAAGTGGAGTAACGTCATTTCGCTCAACGAGCAACGAATCTGAGTTTCCTTTTTTTAGTTTCACACTGTACCTGCACAATGCATATAGCAGGTTAGGCAGAGGGAACCTAGGAACCTAATGTTAAGACACTCCATTCCCACTATTTCTGTTCTCCGCTTTTATTTTGGATTATTTGTTATTTTTGCCGCCGCTTTAATTTATTTTTTCGCCGTATTTTGTAGGTATTGCGTGTTGAGTGGCGGAAACCCCCGCCGCACTTTGCCTCGTTATCAGAGCATAGAAATTAGTGTATTAAATATTCAGTTTCCTCGAGTGGGCATCAAACCCACAACCTGCCATGTTTACAGCCGTACGCTTGTGCTCCGGCGCCACGACAGTCCTCAGCCCTACTTATCGAAATCAAAAAAGATCATTGGTGATTTTATTGTTTACAGGTTATGGAAATATCGCTCCGAGGACAATATTGGGAAAAGGAGTCACTATCGTGTATGCTCTTTTTGGAATTCCATTAAC
>DWGR01005803.1:0-10134 GCA_018247715.1 Heliconius burneyi
TTGGCAACCGGCCATCATTTGTTTCAGGTACAGTTCGCTCGTTCACTTATTTTGGAAAATTTTGCCCAAAAACATAAATGACGTGCTGTCAGAAACTTTTAATTAAACAGTCGTGTTGAGAGTAAGCTTCAGCCGTTTTGAATTTAGTTGGTGTCTAGATTTTGTAATGTATGATTTATTTGTTTGTTTTGTTGTATTTATTTGTTATTTATATTCAGTAATTGCTCGCTAATTTCAATTTTGACTGATATTAGTTTTCCGGTTTGATATCGAGCTTATCTGTAATTTTATTTTTAAATATTTTGATTTATAATATAAAAAATCGGTTTGTATATAAAATACTGAAATAAAAAAAAATAAAACAATATTCCGAGTGAAATTGAAATATGTCAGCATATACCTTTAAGACGTAAATTAGTAAATTATTCTGTACTGCATTTAAACAATGTCTCTATTTTACTTGATTTAGCATTTATATAAAAATGAAATCAGCTTCACGCTGTATCCCGCACACAGTAGGGAAGGCAGACGGAACCTAGTGTTAAGACACTCGGTTCCCCATTTTCTGCCGAATTCTGGAGGCGTTGAGTTGAGGTGTTGAGTGACAGAACTCAACGCCGCATTATTATTTATATCATATTTATATGTTATAAGATATATCTGGCTTAGTAATTGATATTAAAATCCTAGTCTCTAATGAAAGTTTAGGTGACGATATGAAAAATCATATATAAAAAGTAATTTGAAAAAAAAAAAAAATTTCGTAATATATGAAAGTAAATAGGCCACCTTTAGATATTATAATCTTTATCTCGTTACCGGGGTGTTTGAAATTTCATAAAAGAGAAGCGCTAACGAGGAGTGACGGTGAAAAAAAAAACCCTTTTACTTTAAAAGTTTCCTTTTTCAATTTGCTAACTGCTGCTTGCCTCATTTTCACTCTGCTGTCGGACCATTTTGCGGTGCTCGCTGCTTCCTGTTATTTTACCTAAATGACTATATTGAAAATATTTTTGTATTAAATGTTCTTTAAGTTTGCTGGTTTAAGGTGAATTTTTATCATGGTTTCGACGTGAAGAGAAAATTTAAAGCAGTAGGGAATGATTTTTTACAAGATAATTTTTAGAGATTAATTTGATCTTTGTCTTCTTTAAAAGTATGTAATTAGTCTAATAGTGTTTGTTGTCGTTATAAAATATGTACCGGTTTTAAAAAAAATATGTAAGATAATTTATTTTTCTCTCTCTCTCTTTTATTTCATACAAAAATTAAAATTATAGTTATATAAACAGACAGACGAAGGCAAAAATTAAAACGAAAAAACAGACTATAAAAGTTGTTGTGTAGTAGTTGTAGACGTTATAAAGAAGTAGTTGAAGCCGTCGTCGCGCAACGGCACAAGGGTGTGACTGTAACGCGACGGTTGTGGGTTCAATACCCACTCGAGGAAGTGAAATATTCATTTACCTTTATATTTCCATTTCGTCGTTCTGGTGTCGAGGCAATGCGCGGCGTTGAGTTCTGCCACTCAACACGCAATGCCTTCAGAATTCGGCAGAAAGTGGGGAACGGAATGTCTTAACACTAGGTTTCCTCTGCCTACCCTGCTGTGTGCGGGATACAGTGTGGCTACATTTCCTTTTAATTTTTTTTGGCACAAGTGTGTGACGGTAAGTGCGACTGGTTGTGGGTTCGATCCCCACTCGAGAAAATCTAATATTTTAGTTTGATATTTTTATTTCTTTGTTTTGGTGTCAAGACAAAGAGTGGCGCTGTGATCCGCTACTCAACACGCTTTGCCTCCAAAATTCGGTGGAAAATGGGCAACGGAGTGTCTTAACACTAGGTTCCGTCTGCCTGTGTGCGCGTCACAATGTGAAGCTGATTTATATCAAAGTATTTTAACGATATCTTACAATTACCGAGACAGATCTGTATGTGCCGATAATGAACACTCCAGCAACAGTCAACGTATTTCTGTTCCACAGTGGACTCCCGTAGACAAAGGCAATTGTAGTGTATAAGTGGTATTCGGAGAGTCTCAGCTGTAGAGCCCTCCGATCTACGGCACTCCAAAGAGCCCTCATTAACAACTATGTGTTATGTTTCGTATGTTATGTACTAGGAACTATTTATACGATTTTGAATTTCATTATTATGTAATTACATTGTAGACAGCCCAAAACCTGTGCTATGACAGCGGTTAACGCTGTATTGTTTGCAATTTTTGTTTTTTTATTTTTCCATCTTAACGCTACATGTCGCATATAGCAGGGTCGGTACAGGTTACTTAGTATTCACACACTGTTCCTCACTTTCCGCAAATTGTTTAAGGAATTGTATGTTCTTACGGAAGAAATTAAAATATTAATAATTAATAATTTATTTCCCCGAGTGTGAATCGAACCCACAACCATTGTGCTTACACCTCCTTGTTCTTCTTAGATATTAAAAATTGAGGCGACGACGGCTTTACTCTTTTTAGATTTTACAAATTGATATTCCCATTGTTTGGGACCGGTTTCGTTTTGTACGGGCGGGTCTATCTAGTACAGGGGTTCCCAACCTTTTCTTGATCAGGGACCACTTTTATTTCAATATTGTTAGCAGGGACCACTATGTATGTTAGGTATAAAAAATATAAACTGTCATAATTAAACACAAATCTTAAAAACCCACTAAAATTAAAATTGTTCGCGGACCATTTTTAGGCTTTTGCGGACCACTGGTCGGGAAGCACTGATCTAGTACGACAAGGATTATATAAGTTTTTGGGTCTACATAATTATGACAGAAAGTAAAGAAATATATTTGAATATTAACAGTGACTAAGTATTAAACAAAATTATACTTATGACTATAAAACAGAAGATAATAAGGATTAAAACAGCAGCTAGCAAAGCTTTTAAGACGTTATACGAGCTTAACTGAACTAAACTTGTTAAGCTTGGCTTCGTAAACAGAATTTAATATCTTTTATATGTGCACTTTTGTTTTAGGTATTTATTATTGTAAAAATTTAGAACATTTATATTGTATTTATATACGCAATGCGTATTACTAACGGCGTTTAGTTCCGCCAATCAACACCCAATGCCATGAAAATTTAATGGATAATAGGGAACGGAGAGTCCTAGTGTCTCGGTTCCCTTTGAAGTTGAAAAAAAATATCTTTACTGCAATGACTTGAACATTTTACGTTTCATAACAAAATACTTGGATGCACTGATTATTATACTTTGTTACTATAGTATTATTATCAGAGGATACCAAGGAACCTAGTGTTGAGAGACTCCGATTCCTTGAAGACACTTCCGTTCCCCATTTTCGTGTTAAGTGAAGGGACTCAACGCCGCCAGTTACTAAATTTTACTCTCCAATTACTTTATTGTCTTTAAAACTGTCTTATTAAAAAAAAACTTTTTATTTATTCCTATGCTATATATGGGATAAGAAAATGTAAAGGTTTTCCAGCAGTTATTTATGTATACATACTCTAAAAGTTTTACTCAAATAGCTATTAATAGTAAAAACGTTCAAGTATAAGAAGTTCTTCGACTAAAAAATATATGTATTTAATGATTTAAACATATAACCGACTGTTATTTGGTCTTAAACTGCTTTATTTTACTCGTTTATAATTTTCTTATTTATTTGGACGCCTACATGGCGCAGCGGAACAAGGGTGTGATTGTAACGCGATGGTTGTGGATTCGATCCCCACTCGAGGAAATGAATTTATTTACGTTTATATTTCCATTTCTTCCCTCTGGTGTCGAGGCAAAGCGCGGCGTTGAGTTCTGCCACTTAACACGCAATGCCTCCAGAATTCGGCAGAAAGTGGGGGAACGGAGTGTCTTAACACTAGGTTCCCTCTGCCTACCCTGCAGTGTGCGGGATACAGCGTGAAGCTGATTTTTTATTTTATTTGGAGTCTAGTAAGAATTTCTGTAACCGTTTCGTGTTCACACGCCAAGCCACAATGGAGGCATTTCTCGTGTGGTTGGGGCTTTATGTTCGTCTCTATTTTATGAAGTTTACGACTATAGTAAAGTAAATAATACAGAGTAACCTACAAAACTGGTTAATTCTTTTTCTCGTACAGTTATTAAATACTTATAAGCTTTTTAAAAATATATTAATTAAAAAAAGAATATTTAAAACAAAATAATATTCTGTTGCCAAACGAAACGTGACATTAAATATGCGTAGTTTTTCTTTCTAAAATTCTACTGTTGTTATTTATAAAATAGGCAAATACGTTTTTTAATTATTCATGTATCTAATTGATCTATTACCTAAAATAATAAAGAAAATATTTTCGAGCTTTCGTTTTTCTTACCTTGAAGAAGCTTTTAAAGATCGTTAATTTTTTTATAAATTACATTGACTAGGCAATTCTCTCTAGGCTCAATTTGCTAGGCCTGTCGTGGTGCAGTGGTACAAAGTGTGACTGTAAACGCATCAGATTGTGAGTTCGATTTCCATCCGATGAAATGAAATATTTATTGTTTTCATTTCTTCGCTTTGGTGTCGAGGCTAAGCGCGTCTTAGACTTCCGCCAATCCAATATGCGCGGGAACAGCGTGACGCTACAAAAAGAATAATAATTTACTAAACATAGAATTGATAGTCCTTTCCGATAACTTTTACTACTGAACGATGCCAGACGAAATAGGACAAAAGCACTACGTGGTCATCCATCTAACGATTGTTGTCTGGGAAGTTGTTATGGAACTTTGTAGTCTGTCAATAATCTTTGGTTAAATAGAATTAGAAGCAGTTTTGTTTTATTGATATAGCAAAACTAAATTTTATGAAAAAATGTATTGAAATGTTATTTTTTATTGAGAACGGTTGAAATGGTTTTAAGTTTGGAAGTGGACAACGGAGTGTCTATGTAATGGAATAAACTGTGTTCCAACCTACCCTCTCGGAAAACATTTCATGATTTGCTAGTATTTGGTTAATTTAAAAAAAATATTAACTTATTTAGCTAACACTTTTATATATATATATATTCAGTTTTAAATCTGAAGACGCTGTATAACACTTGATATACAATATTATGATATAAGCCTAAGTAAGGTTAAGGTTACGGTTACTAAGTAATTACTAACGTGTATGTTTTATCGAATACATCGATTCAAATTTTTTTTCATCTTCTCTCTTTATTCCGCATATAGCAGGTTAGTGTTGGCGTGCAGAGGGATCCTAGTATTAAAACACTCCACTCTCCACTGAATTCTATAGGTAGGTCTTTTGATTGACGAAATTCAATGCTGCGTTTTTACCTCGACGCCAGAGAGAAGAAATAAAAATATTTGATTTTCTCGAGTGGGAATCGAGCCCACGACCTGTCACGTTTACATTCAAACGCTTTTTCTAATGCGCTTCGACTGATCTCATTTGGTGATTTGGTGATTTGGTGGTCATTTGGTGATTTTCATAGAACATAAGTAACCATTTTACAGTTAGTTTACTATACTGAAAAGCTTTGAGTTTGCGGTTTCGGCTAGTTCAATCTAGTTCACAGACACCAGATATGACCACGTTTACAGCGAGAGGTCACATCGTATAAATAGGTTAAATTCTGGATCTATTTCCTTATTGATATCGAAATTAGATATGTTCATTCTGGAGGCATTGCGTGCTGAGTGGCAGAACTCAACGCCGCGCTTTGTGTCGATACCAGAGCGAAGAAATGGAAATATAAACGTAAATAAATATTTCACTTCCTTGAGTGGGAATCGAACCAACAACCGTCGCATTACTGTCACACCTTTAATTAGATTTTTAATTTTTCTATATTCACTGCATAGTGAAAACGCAAAGAAATTTAACAAAAGGCATAACACGTAGCACGTTTCAGATTTCATACATGAATGGATTAATTAATTCCATTGTTCCCTTTTATCACGACACAAGTAAATCAATGTGACAAACATGGTCTCTAAAATATAATTATTTTCAGTTTGTATGAACAAGGCGTGAAACACTGTAATTTCATACTGGCTAATTAGTTGGATAGCGGGTTGGTGCCAATTTCGTTCTGCGGTCAGGTTAATTGTATTTATGGAATTATTATGGAAATAAGGCTTATAATAGTTCCATTTCAGATATTGAGGCTGTTGTGGCGCAGTGGTACAAGCGTGTGACTGTAAACGCGACAGTTGTGGGTGGTTTTCCATTCGGGGAAATGACTTCCGATTCTCGACACGCAATAGCTGGCTTCCATCTGCCTACCCTGTTACATGCGTGATACAACGTGATAGAAAATATGAAGTTCCATTGTGCGGAATTGTTTGCATACCTCAAGCTTAGCACTTACAAGTTTATTTACGTATTAAACACAGTTACTTTACATTTAATGCTCTGTAAAAGAGAGCGTAATAATTTTACTACTGTTTACTCTATGTAAATAGTAGATTAAATTATTTTAATTTTTTTCACTTTTATGTATTTTCCAGGGTAGGCAGCGCCAAGACACTCCGAATGAGAATGAGAGAATGAGAGAACTCATTCTCAGTATTCTACCCGAATTCGAGCCAGCGCAGGTGTGTAAATGGAAATAATTAATTTCTTCGAATTCAGATACATTATAGTGCTCGTATTACTTACACGTGCACTACGCTGGCAGTTTTAATATGGACTACATAAATAAAAAATAAAGTTATTGAAGATTTATAATAACCCAGTGTGTTGTTTATTTTTCTTCGAACATGAGGTTAATGCTGTTAGCCCTATTGGCTTTTACAGCGACACCGGTTGGGTAGGGATGAGGGTACTGACCCTGAAGAAATGCAAGCACTAAGTGGCTGCCTGTGAGGGAAACCCCAGTGTTGAGTGAACTTATATGATATCAAATAGATTTTTTTAATGGTGTATTTTTTTAATTATTGCGCAAACTACTAAAGCAATAGACGTTTTTGTTTTGAATTAATCTAAAATTATTCTTTCTTTACTATTTTTGCTCTCTAGATGGCGCCAAATTCAAGTCCTGCTTTTTGCTTCGCCGTAGTTGAGTAAAAATAGGTTGAAATTCTAAGCTTATGAGGCCTTAAAAACTGAAAATATTAAAAATAACTTTTAGCGTACCGTTTCCCTTTGATGTTAGACGTTTTATGCATATACCATACCTAAGTGCCTCACATTGACGTTGAAACGTGTGAGTGGAAACGTTTTTAATATTTACAAGGGAACTCCATTTGAAGACTCTTGCCTTACATATTTCATTGCGACGGTGCCTGCATGCAATACATTATAGGCTGAGATCCCAGTGCCCCCAGACCTACGTCAATTTAGCAAAGGTGAAATTTTGAGGATTAATATGTAGTTAAGATTGTATGCATACTCTCTAACTTGAAAGTTCTCCACTTTCAAATTAGTCAGTAGGCATGTTGTATTAACTACGTATTAGACTACTAGTGCTCAAAACTAGCTTCAGCTTTGCTAATATGACGTAGGTCTGGCGGCATTGGGATCTTGGACTATTATTGCTGCAAGGTAGAACATTGTTTTTGTGTTGGAGATGGTAGAGAGTTGTATTATTATTTATATTTAAGTGGAGTCAGAGGATCTCTTTTCTATCTCTCCCTTACCAATCAATTTCCATTTTTTCGTGTGTTTTCCATTCAAAGTGACGAAGTCGAAACACAATAATAAAACCTTTGATATTTATCCAAAAATTTATGAATTTAGAAGGTAGGTGACATGTATTTTGTCGTTGCCATTTCAGAGTGACACTTCCCTAGGGGTAAAGAAATATTTTTTTTCTCGCTGTGATAGCAAGGTAAAGCTCGGCGTTGAGATCTGCCACTACACACAGTATACCTCACGAATTCGGTAGAAAGGGGAAGGGAATGTCTCTTGATGTGAAACGTAGTGTCTTAACACTAGGTTCCCAGGTTAACTCTCCCTACCCTGCTATGTGCGGGAAACAGCGTGAAGCTTAAAAACATCAAAGAATACATTACATATATTTTATAATAGAAAATTTTCATTGGAGTAAAGCTATAAAATTTTAATGAAACTATGATTTTAATAAGAATTCATTGTTGTGTGAAATGTGTTCAACTGAATGGATTTATATGAAATTTTGTACGAAGGTAGGCTACAGGAAGGAATATTATATATTATTTTTCTTCTCTTCTCTCTTTATGCAGGATTAATACTTTTAGGATTAACATTTTACTAGTCGTGACCCAAGGGCATGTGTCTGACCTGTCTTACTTGTTGGTTTGATGCCCACTCGAGGATATTAAATATTTTATATTTTCATTTCTCCGCTCTGGTATCGAGATAAAGCGCAGCGTTGAGTTCCACCACTCAGCACGCAATGCATCTAGAATGTTCCAGAAAGTAGGGAACGGAGTGACTTAACACTAGGATCCCAATACCTACCCTGCAAAAAAGCAAGAATTTTCTTTCAAAGAGAACGTAGCTTAATTAAAACTGCCACTATCTATCACATAATAAGAAAACAACGCTATACTTTGAAAAACAATAGAACTCGACGCGACGGTGTCGGTACTCATCCCACAGCATCTGATTATCTGGCGTGGCGCGCGGCTCATCCTTTGAAACGTACCGGAAGGCCATTAATGATGCGTCGCTCGTGTACCGGAAGGGGTTACCCGGCTTGTAGGAATTTCATTAGACTGCCGGAATTCGAATTAAACTGAAGGGAAATATCTTTTAAGTTTGGGAAACTTAGGAAAACTTATTTCTTCCAAGTAATGTATGTGGTGTTCAATTTTGAGTCGGATTCTTTTGTATGCTAATATAGAGTATTGAAGAACTATGAAAAAGAAAGCTTGTTTAGTAAAATAGGTGGGTTATTAGCTTATTTTTGTTTATTTTTCTACTTCATACTGTATTCCGCGTGTAGCAGGGTAGACAGATATAAGGTTTCCTTTTCCCACTTCCCGGTGAATTCATGAGACATTGCGCGTTGATTGATGGAGTTTTACGCTGCGCTTTTGTGCGAAGACATGAAAATATTAAACATTTCTTTTCGTCGAGTGAGAATCGAACCCACAACCTGTCGTGTTTAGAGTCAGAATGTTGGCTCTGCACCACTATTGGCCTCATTATAACAAAGCTTTTAAAGCTGATAAATATTGTCCTAATAACCATTTATTGGCATAATAATATTTGTACACTCAACCACATTATTAGCTCCAAAATGATCACGATAAGAAAAGCTTTTCATATATATTCTTATCTCTGTCATCATGTTTATTATTTTTTTAACTTCACGCTGTATCCCGCACGAAGGCAGGTAAGCAAAGGGAACCTAGGATCTTAAGGCACTCCATTCCTATTAAGATGTTTTCGTTCCCATTTTTCCATGTGTTGAATGGCGGAACTCAACGCCGTTGTTTGTTATTGCTTTATATAATATTTTTTCCACTATATTTTATGATTAAACTTTTGTCCTTTCAAGCACCACCGTCTCACCCTTTTTATTATAGGGAACTTTTAATATTGATTCCTGTAGACGGATGCTGGGTTGATCCCGGACTAGCCAATAGATAACTAAATTGCCTGTTGCCGCCATAATTGCGTTTCTCCCGTTCGTACGTATAACTTTATGTATAATATAGGGCTTAGGATATTAGAATCGTTTTATACAATAATCTATGAAGTAAGATTTTTTTTAGATAGGGCTTTTCAAAAAATATAACAATTACATATTTCAATAATTCCAACAAAAATATAAATATATTATATCCCAATTATAAAATCACTCGAGACATTAAAGGATGTTATATCACTATAGTAATGTAATAAACAAAATACGTATATTTTTTAGTTTCTTTTCATATTTACACTTAGGAACATATTCAGTGAAAAAAAGGGTAGTTTAAAAATTTAAATTAAATCAGCTTCACCTATATCGCGTAATAGCAGAGTATGCAGTGGGAACCTAGTGTTAAGACACTTCGTTCGCCATTTTCTTACGAATTTTGGAGGTATTACGTGATGAGTGGCGAAGCTCAACGCCGCGTTTTGAAAGCTAGCTTAACATATGACGAAACTTAATAACTAATGTTTATGTTAATTGATATTGAATGTATACGCAAACCTAAGAAATTATTACCTCGTAGGGCACTTCAGTTACCAGCGGAA
>DWGR01005804.1:0-10133 GCA_018247715.1 Heliconius burneyi
TTATTTTGTTTGAAAAAATAACTTTTTCATTTTTGGGAATTATTTTTTTTCTGAATTATATTAGGCTTTTAAAGAGTAGTTAAAACTGTGGTTTCATTTAAAGTGGTGCGTTCAATTCCACCCTGTAGATATGGACTAATATTTTTGATTTCATTTCTTAGGTCTGATACCAAGATATAAGCGCGACGTAGAGTTCCGCCACCCAACATGCAATTCTTCGAAGATTCAGCGGAAAGTGGGGAACGGAGCGTCTTATCACTAAGTTTCCTCTGTCTACCCTGCAATAAGTGGGATACAGAGTGAAGCTGAAAAAAAGGTATCTGAATATGTTTCTGTTATTGTAAAGTAACACATCAATTTCAGAAAAATGGTGCACTTAATCTATTTCAAGTAAAAAAAAAATTGCGTGGGAAAAATTAACAATAACATTTTTTTTTAATGGAGTTTATTGCTGTTGACCTTCACTGGTCTTGACAGCGTCACTGGGCGGGACTTTGCAGCAGGTCACATACGCTGGGTACACATACGTATGTACGTACATATATTTACACACACACACACACACACACACACACACACACATATATATATATATATATATATATATATGTATGTATATGTTACGATTGTACTGCATACTGTTGTCTTCTGTATTAAATGATATGAAGAGAACTGCAGTTCCAATAATTTATTTTATTGAATTAACTTTTAACAATTACAAAAAATATACTAATACTGTTTTGAGCTTGAATAGTGCCCTTTAATAGTTAACTAACACTAGCCTTCACTACTCCAGCCCAATGTAGTAAATTACCTCAAATGTGAGCGTACATACCGCATTTTTTAGACTAATTTACAATCATGGCTGCCTATCAAAGAGCAATGTTGCCATAGCACATTTGCTATGGCTTATTACAGATAAGTAAAAAAGAACACATCATCAGTGTGTATATATCAAGTTAACAATACTCCACCAGTACACTTAAGTTATAAATAAGTATTTAAGAAAAGTTGATTTAAACCTGAAAAATAAAAAGTTTTGTTCATTTGTTTGTTACACGTAGAGAAACTAACGCAGGACCTATTTATAAAGTGGGCCAAAGTAATAAAATATTGAAGTTGACCGTATCGCAGCCATGGGATTTGTAACACATGACAAATGTATGTACAGTACTTTTAATCTATTATTAAGAAATATATATACTCTCGATGCATATTAAAGTTAGTATATGGCGCTTAATTTATACTTAAGAAATATAAAATGTTACGTATGCGAATTATTTAAATAACAGATTATTTCCTTATTACTTTTCGTTGGATAGACAAATGGGAAAAAATGAATACAAATTATCATTATCGATTATTTCCTGTTAATGTGTCGGTACTAACCTATTTATATTAATAATGAGTTCTTTGGTACAATGGTCTGAACTTGATTTTTTTATTAAATATACTAGCGGCCTGCTAGCGGCTTCGCCTGCTTGAACTACATGATTGTTGTTGTTGTTCTTTATTTACGGCGTTCCGAGCGTGCTTGCCCAGCCCTAATCACTTCGCCAATATCATGTTGAATGGAAAACATACGAAGGAGAATGTACGGTAAAAAAGTGACAATATTACACAAAAGGAGAAAACTAAAAAATCATATAAATCAAATCAGCTTCACGCTGTATCCCGCACACAGCAGGGTAGGCTGAGGGAACCTTGTGTTAAGACATTCCGTTCCCCACTTTCTGCCGAATTCTGGAGGCATTGCTTGTTGAGTGGCAGGACTCAATGTTGCGCTTTGCGCCACGTTAGCCTCAAGGAGAAAACTACATGCTTATAAACGTACAATTGGTAAATATATAGTTATTACAAAGTACACGTAAAAATTATGTTTCAAACATTTGTATATGCTCATAGATTTATTTAAACGACCAAAGCGAAGAATTCAAAAATTCAACGAATTGAAGATCAAGTCGTCGTTTTCGAACAGTTGTTGAAATAATTTCGACTTAAACCTTTGAATATAATATAGCAATCTGAATATATAGAAAAAATTGGTATAAATTTTTCGCAGGCAAACTAACGCCTTGAGTTCATTCAAATGCTGATAACTTCTTTTTAATAAACCGATTTTGATGAAACAAACTTAAGATGTTAAGTTGAGTTAAAACAAAGCAATTGGGGAAAGTTTGGTTCGTAGAAAAAGATTGGTGAAAGAAAAAAAAATTTTTGCTTTCTATTATTCTTTTTAAGTGTCCCTCTATCCATTTCAGCCAAAAATATTAAATGTACAGACAAAATATTTTTACTGTTTTATTATATATTGAGATAATAATATAGGTCAGTTCCTTCGAGCGTTGAATTTGTGTGGGTGATTATAAAAATAGAGCCAAAAAGTATCTTTCAAAAGCAGTATAAGTATTTATTTACAAGTTCATATTATCATTATCATCAATTAAAATCAATGTATTATTTTTTTACTTTACATAAGATATTTCTGGATTCTGGTTTATTTCGAGATTCGTCTTCTCTACCTTTGTCCTTATACAAGTAAAATTATATGTAACTTTATGCCTGCACGCAGATACTTACTAAGCCTCTATTAGAAGATTAACGCTTTTTAAAGTCCGATTGTGGCAAATATACTCCATAAAATCAAACAAAGGTCCTGAACAAATTTTCTAAGCAACTTCAGATCCGTTCTCTTTCATTATTATTGGTATTCCTTTACTTTCTTTCTAGTCACGTCTAGTCATTTTACAGTAATATGTAATATTATTATTATTATTTCAGTTTTCGTAGCTAAAATTTGGGAGGTTACTTCCTATGTATATTTTCTACTTATACTTTTATATATTGCTTTACCAAACAAATTTATCTAAAAATTCTTCGTCAACTGCTTACGAATGTTTTCTTGGTATCATAAGGTATATTTTATACATTTTGGTAGGTATAAAATCAGCTTCACTCTGTATCTCCCACAAAGCGGGGTAGGCTCAGGGAACTTAGTGTTAAAACACTCCGTTCGCCACTTTCCGCCAAACATTTTTTGGAGATGTTGCGTGTTGACTGGTGGAACATAACTCCGCGCCTTGCTTCGAAACCAGAGCGAAGAAAATTTAGATAAATATTTCATTTCGTCGAGTGGGGTCGAACCCACAACCGTCGCGTTACAGTCACACCCTTGTGCCCCTAAGCCGACGACCTTTGTAGTTATTGTAGTAATAAATTAATCAAAATAAGACTAGTTATGGATTATAGGAATACTCATCAATAAATACTCCTACCCGTATTTTCGTAATATGATTAGGAACTATTTAACATAACCCTTTCATTGACGGGTTTTTCCCTTATTCAACTGGGCTTTAACGTTTTTAAGGGAGAAATAGTATAAAATCACATCACCATAGTCCAGTAGCAGATTATCCTTTACTTTAAAGATCACCACGGTAAACACGATGTTTGACCACAACAAATTCACATGGCACCGAACGAAAGAGGAAAGTATGATTGATTTGTTCCTAATGGATCAGCGTATTCGAAGCTAAGTTATGAACACGCGAGTGTTTAGGGCCCCTGATCTGGGAACCGACGATTATCTAGTTGTTGCTAGAATAAGGGGTCTGTTCGCAGGTTGGCGCAGCTACACGAGGTGTCCAAAATGGAGTAGAATTACCGCATAAGGAGCTGGAAGCTTAGAGTCTAAGATCCACTGATTAGTGAGGAATATCAAGAAAGAGTTTCCAAGAAGCTAGACAGCAGCGAATCTGGAAATGAAAATATTGAAGTATGTTGGCGACAGAGGCATGTGGTAAAGGTAAAAGAGGTTTTAGCAAAAAGTGCGACGAATGGTGGGATGATGAAGTGCAAGATGCTGTAGAGAGAAAGAAGAAGGCATGGCAGGATTATAGAGCCTCCGGTAAGGATAAAAGTATGAGAGAGATAAAAAAAAAGAATATAATTTGCAAAGTCACCAGACGAAAGAACTGATAAAGGTGAAGCGTAAAAAGGCAGAGAATAAAAGAGATGAATGGTTAACGAACAACTTCTAGAAAAATACAAAGCTTTTCTGGCAGAAGAAGAAGATAGTGTTTCTTGGGGTTGCTCGCTAACCTGTAGAATGAAAATGGTGCTTTCGAAGAACGCTGAAATTTTACCTAAACAACCACATGTTTTGCAGAGATGCACGGATTTTTACAAGGAGAGGTATGAATGTGATAACGCCTCAGTCTGAAGTAACAGCGATATAAAAAAATATTATTGGGAACCTTCATTAACGTAATAGAACTCAAAACAATGCTTATAAAAAGTTTTGTCTGTGTGTCTGTGCGTTTCTAATCGCTAATCTCAGAATCAGCTTTACCGAAAATTGTCCGACTTCGGTATGCCTACACCGCAGCGTCGAGGAGAGTTGTCGACCGATTTGATCAAAGCTAAGTTACGATATCGCTTTATTAGAGGCTCAGGTCAGCGAAACAGAACCACTCCTGCTACCCGAGCAAAAAGATACTTATAACAAAATATTACAACGATTTGAGCTTGGTGAAGGCAGTATTTTTTTCTTGACGCCCCGGGTGGTACAGGTAAAATATTTTTGCTTAATTTGCTTCTAGCAAAAATTCTGAGAGACCGTAAAGTTGCATTAGCGGTGGCTTCCTCTGGGATCGCTGTAACATTGCTGAGCTGTGGACGGATGGCACATTCGGTTTTTAAATTACCTCTTAATCTAGCAGATGAAGAAACCCCAACGTGCAACATCAGTAAGAGCAGTGCCCGCGGCGCCCTGTTGCAAGAATGTAAGCTGATTGTTTGGGACGAGTGCATTATGTCACACAAACGTGCTATTGAGGCACTTGATCGTTCTATAATACATTCAAAGCAATAGAAAGTTAATGGGTGGTGTGGTAGTGTTATTGGCAGGAGATTTTAGACAAACTTTACCTGCTATCGAGAGAGGCACTGCAGCACATGAAATCAACGCATGTTTAAAGGCTTCATATCTATGGTCTAAAGTTGAAAAGCTTTATCTTACCACTAACATGCGAGTCCAGTTATTCAGCGATGTCGAATCAGGAGTATATGCTCAGAAACTGCTAGAAATTGGTGAAGGCCAACTTGACACTGACCAAGAAGGTATGTTTCTTTTCACACAGCAATTTTGTCATGTTGTGGGGACAAAAGAAGAACTCATAGAACAAGTTTTTCCAAATCTGCAACATCATATTCTTGATGAAAATTGGTTTTGTGAAAGAACAATACTGGTACCAAAAAATGAGACTGTTGTGAAAATAAATAAAAAAATCTTGGCCAAAATAAACAGCGAAACATCAGTGTATAATTCCATTGACACAGTTATATCATCCGATGACACTACAAGTTATCCCATAGAGTTCTTAAACTCCACGATACACTTGTCGAGTATAAGAAAAAAATTTTCCACAAACTGAGTTATATTAACTGACCTGTAAGTTGTAACGGAGTAAATATATACAACACGATGTGCTTACTGTTACTTATTTAAATTTTTCTTTTTCGCTACGAATTCAACTGCACTTTGTAATTATTTATGTGATCATAATGTGGCTTACTGTATTGTCCCAGCTCATGAATTGTTACTTGTTGTTGTTTTTATTTTTTTATTTTTATTACGATACTTTTTTTTAATAATTAGATCTTATACCTTGTTTTAATTGTAATGTTAAACTTTTCTAAATTGTAACTTTGTTTATTGCTAATTGTTATTAAATTTAATACGACTAGTAATTAATCAGGACTATTTCGTGAATGCTGTACATATCTATAATTGATATTTGAAACTGAACAAGACCGATATGTGAAATTTTATTTTGAATTATAAGTAACATGTATTGTTGATGTGTCAATAAATAAATAAACTCTTTAGAGTTGTCCGGGGTGCCATCACACAAGTTGGAATTAAAGGTAGGTGTACCCGTTTTGTTAATGCGTAAATTGGACGCGCCGAGATTATGCAACGTTACACGCTTACGAGTTACCGAACTAGGAAGGCACTTCGTGAAGGCCAAAATTTTAACTAGAGAAGCCAAGGAAAACAATGTCCATATACATTCCAATGATAGCCAACAACTTGCCATCCAATTTTAAACGCTCGCAATTCCCATTAAAAGTTGCATTTTCAATGACGATCAACAAATCGCAGGGTCAAACTATGAAGGTAGCAGGCTTACATTTGGACACGCCATGTTTTTCACATGGGCAGCTCTATGTAGATTGCTCACGTGTTTCCAAAGCGAAAAATGTGCATGTTTATGCTGAAGGAAAAAATCGTTAAATATGGTATATAGGAGCATACTGCAGTAGCTACCAATAGACCTATGTTTAGGGCTTTGCAATACTTAGTTACCATATTTCTTATGTTGATAATATTGTTACGTTATTATAGAATTTCCACGCGGACGAAGTCGCGGGCGGCCTCTAGTACATACATATTTAGTTCCTTAGTATTTAAATTTTGAGGTAAAATAGGTTACATTAATTCAAAACCTCCAACGCTTATGTATCTAGTCAAGTTTATTTTATGAATTTCTTGGTGAAAATTTGTATATCCAATGTCCGTAATCATATACTCGTATTATTACAGCATTATGTTTTGCTTATAATTTTAAATAAAATATAATTTTAAGACATTAACTCAAAATAATATTTTACGTTGTCACTAATAGTTAAGTATGAATGTAAATAATTGATTTTAAACGAAGTCCCGCTAAGTTCCTTGCGCCGGTTCTTCTTCAGATCTAATAACTGTAATGAACTGCTAGTAAATTATTTGACATTCAGAAACTGAAACATGTAACTTCTTATTTATAACTAGCGGCCTGCTTGCAGCTTCGCCCGCTTGAACTACATTATTAATAAACAGAAGTGACTAGCAGTCAGATGTGTTGATGTCAATGACTAATTTAATTTCCTTGTTCAGAAGCAGCCTTAAATGTTAAAGTATTGATTTGGGTAAGGATACTTCCTCCTTGTTTAGAAAGTCGGTTAAAAATACAGTTTTATCACTAAAAAATACAGATTTATTATAAGTATAGATATGGATTGCTTTATATTCGCAGGCAAACTCATGCCTTGAATTCATTCATATGCCGATAGCTTTTTTTTAATGAGCCGATGTTGATGAAGAAAACTTTAATTTGAGTTCGAAGTTGGTTTCGAATAAATTAATTTAAAAAAAAAAAGAAAAACCGACTTCTAACAACGAACTAAAAAGTAACAAAATAATTTTACAAAGATTTTATGATTTTGAAGTCGAAGAACCTGAACTGAAACTGAAGACCTTACCAAACTTTCACCATACTATCCTTGAAGTGGATCCTTTCAAATAAAAAAAGAATTATTGAAATCGGTTGAAGTTAAACAATATTGCAGTATAATAGAAATTTTACCATAAAAAAAAAAAATTACAATTTTGACCAGATCCCACAGTCGGAACCTTACCAAACTTTCACCAGAATATTGTTGAAGTGTAATAATTTTTCCCTTTCAAATAATTTTTTTTTATCGAAATCGGTTGACGCCACATTGAGTTATTCGCCCATTTGTCGCGTACATACCGAATGCAAATAAAAGACTTATGTGATTTTCTCATAGATACCATTGTCAGAAAAAAAATGGGACCAAATGGGAAGCACTACCTTTCAAATAAAAAAAATCATCCAAATCGGTCCACCCAGTAAAAAGTTCTGAGGTAACAAACATTAAAAAAAATACAGTCGAATTGATAACCTCTTTTTCTTACAGAAGTCGGTTAAAAACAAAACAATCGGTGAAAGAAACTATTTTAACTCTGGTGGGCTCTCTGAAACAAAAATTTGCTAATGGTAGATAACTGTGTAGGGTGGTGGTGCGATTCACCATTGAGGTATCTATTGGTGTGCGTGGGTTTCCTATATACTGTGTGGCCTATTGTACCATTGGGATTTTTATGACTAACACAAACATACAAACACATACAAAAACACAACAAGATATGGAATTATTTGCCTATAATTCTATTGAAAATTGAATATTTTTATTAATAGAATTGAGATGGTTCAGAAATATACATTGTGACAATAAGGTATCCGGAAATTTCAATTTAAAAGTCGCGCGTTAACTATTTTTTAAATATTTTTTTTAAGTTGATAGCACTGTGCTGACCTCTGATACAAATTTTTAGTGCGATCTGGCAGCTAATTTGTTGACAGCACTCAGTTTAGTAAACACACCTTAGTAGTGCGCGACGATTTTTATAATGAATCCAATAATTGAACAGAGTTTGCATTATATGTACGGAAACGTTAAAAATGTTGGGAGAGGCATACGGTGAATCAATTTTATCAAAAAACACAAGTTTATGATTGGTACAAAGCATTCAAAAACGGCCTTGTAGATTTGCCTCATTCCGGACGACCTTCAACCTCTTCGATGAAAACAAACACAACCGAGAGTTAAAGAAGATCACGGAAAGTGTTTATAAAATGTGTTTCGAAGATTGGTAGAAGCGTTGGCATATGTGTTTTGCATCAAATGGGGCCTATTTTGAAGGTGACAAAATAAAAATTGATGAATAAATTAATACTTTTTGTTTTATTTACAATTGCCGGATAGTTTATTGTCACAATATATAAATATTGTCCCTAGGTAAAATCGTAAGTGTCATCTACGTACCACCATTTTTTGTTATGGTAAAAGGACAAGCCAAACGAGCGTTCGGGTCACCAGAAGGTAAGTGATCACCGCCGCCCACGACACCCCCCGTCCCCGACCCCGTGCAACACCACAGGTGCGTTGCCGGCCTTTAATGTGGAGATAGACGTAAGTAGTAGAGGTGGAGGTAGATCTAACATAGATATATATATATATATACCTATGTATATTGTAACAGTGTATTACATTTCTTTCAATATAATAACTAATTATAACAACCACAACCACAAATATTAACGGCTTCCTTCGTAGAAGTTTACAAAATGTGGGTTCATTGCGTATGCGCATAGATATGTATAAATTTAATAGATACGCATGAACAACCTCGAACAAGGGATATTTAAGAATTGTAATGAACTGGAAACAGCGAACGAGTTTACAGCTACAGATAACAGTTAGTGCTTAAAATAAATTACAATAATACCTAGTTAGGCAAAGTCTGGTATATGAGACATGGACCCATGGGTTCACCCACGGGTCCATGTCTCTCAATATATTCTATGAAATGAAGAAGATTTTTTAATGTTGCTCTATTTAATGTTTCGATCGTGTTTAATTACTTTAATTTAAATTGAACTTTATAGTTTAAAAAAATCATCTTCCCGCTTGATATTTTCTTTTTTCAAAATGGTCTTATAATTGTCTAAGAGATAGCTTAATCTCTCGAGATACATATTCTACGAGCAAGACATTTTCAATGCAACAGTGATTTGAAAATGATAATTATTACATATAGTTACTTTATTATTTTTAATAATTTGTATGAATTATAAAATGATATATTACAGTGTGTCTCAAAAGAAATTATATATTTAATCAACTTGCTGCGTGAACGCAATGCATTAAAGGGGCATGGGGGGGTATGTCATTCGATAGCCTGACTCTTGGGAATTTAGGTGCTATGGAGTATTTCTCGGGAGCGGACAGCGTGTTGTGCGTGTGTGAATTTTACAAAAACAGTAATTCTGCGACTATAGCGTGACGAAATTTTTGCAACATTCGTGATTTTTTTTATTCATTAACATAATCACCTTTTAGGGTGATGCAATGGTTCCAACGCTTTTCCAATTTTTCCAATTCCATGGTATTGAAAAATTGGAAAAGCGTTTATAAAAAAATATCTTTCGCTTCAAAATAAGTTTCAGTTTTAGCGATGACCTCCTCATTTGAGCCAAATCATTTTCCCTGGAGCATTTTTTTAAGATCAGCAAAGAGCCAGTAGTCACTAGGGGCTAAATGTGGCGAGTATAGGGGGTGGGAAAGCAGATCAAAGCCCAATTCGTTCAATTTTGCCAACCACCTCAAAAGCTGGCAACGCACTTAGTAGCTCCTCTGGTGTTACGCGGTGTCGTGGGCGGCGGTGATCACTTACTATCAGGTGACCCGTGCGCTCGTGTGCCATGCTTTTTCCATAAAAA
>DWGR01005805.1:0-10132 GCA_018247715.1 Heliconius burneyi
GTATCGGTTAGTATCGAGGCTGACTAGACTGTTAATACCTTATTATTTGTTTATCTCTTACTAAGGTTTTTCATTATCTACTACAATATTGTCTTAACAAATATTTTCTTCAAATATGTACAGTACGATCAACAAGTCGTGGCGGCGCTTAACTTGTAGTTGTGGTGTAGATGGCTGCGCAAATTAGATTGTGTGAAAATGGCCACGACTTGTTGACCGTACTGCATACTATTGTTAGATTTTTTCCTTTTAGTGATTACGTGCCTTATATTTTTATAAATATATGCTATAAATAGATAAAAGATAAAGAATTACAACAATTAGAAAATATACAGATATATTCTATAGCTAAATAAGCTGACAATAGCTTTCATTTAATTACGTTGGAAATGCCCTCAGAAATACACCTAGGTATATATTTAGTTTTTCATAATTATCAAAAAATACATTTCAATTTTCACATTTCCATTTAGATAATGGCTGGTAATTTTCATTGTGATTT
Source organism: Heliconius burneyi (assembly GCA_018247715.1). Lineage (NCBI taxonomy): Eukaryota > Metazoa > Arthropoda > Insecta > Lepidoptera > Nymphalidae > Heliconius > Heliconius burneyi. The sequence continues at coordinate 503 of DWGR01005805.1, forward strand.
CAAAAAGACCTTTTACATATCAAAACGAAATACAGATAGATGCATGTAATCTGGGCTTCTGAGAAACAAAACAAATGCTGCTGAATATTTGTCGACGTCTTTTTTGGGAAAGCGTAACTTCCGTAACCAGCGCATTACTCGTTCATTATTCACGTATCCGCCGAATATGGGGGCAGATGTTCCGGAGTTTTACATGCGCTAACAAACGAACAACACACAAACACACACACGAATACAAGTTTACAAATATTTTCGGTCGCGGCTCGTGGCGGCGCAAATGAATGCCGGGAATGAAGTACGGCGCTGTCCGCGTCCGGCCTTTGTGCTCACACCTGTTATTAAAACTTTTGTGGCGAATCATGTATGAATTCTTGTCTTTCTTTTTTGTTTTGCAGTTTTGGATTACAAATGCAACGTTTTTGTATATAATTATGGTCGTAGGGATAGGCGATTTACAAAGAATTAATTTGTTCTAAAATTGAAAAAAAAAGTTTACACGAATATATTTCAAAGTCGAACCCCAGGCCACCTTCCAAGAAAATATATCTGAATTTCCTCTTGTATATTTATATTACTTATAGGGATTTATTGTAATGCACATAAATTACATGCTACAAAGTACATAGGTATATACTTTGTTGTAGAGTGGGGTAAAGGCGGGATCCTAAAGCAGGAGTGTAATAAAACAAATGTTTCACCCAACCAATCTTAATATACAAAATGTGTTATGAGTTTTAGTAAATATATTTTCATCTTTTTTACCAAAGTTCAAGGAAATTATTGAAAATAATGTATACAGCCAGTGGTCACTTGAAAGCGATTTTATCATTGTATCGAAGTCTAGTGAAGCTTCATCTACTAAATAAAAACCTTAATATTTTTCCCGCATCCATAGCGCAACACAAAAGTCGTCCCAATGTAAAAAAAATCTAGCTGCGTTTTAATTTTTTTTTTATTAACAAATCCTAAATATAATTCTCGACTATATCTTTTGCACCTTTTACTGCAAAATGTTTTTTTTTAATGTTTAGTATCAAATTTTGATATCGAAAATGCCAGAGTGGGACCGGGCCACCCGAGTCCCCGCTTTTTACGTCCATCCCATGTATAATTGTTTGTAATTCAACATAGTCCCATGACGTAATAATTCATAAGTAGAAAGATAAAAAATACTTTGTGGGTAGATGGTCGTTAGCTGAGTTTTCAATTGCAATTGTATTATAGAAGTGGAAAAATGCTCAATATCCTATCAACAAATTAGATCCTGCATTGCGTTTTGCATGCGTACAGTAAATAATGGAAAAAAGAAATTTGAAATGCAGAATAGGTAAAACTATTGCAAATAAAAGATCTAATATTATTTTTTATTCTACAATTATTTTCTTGTACTATTTGAACGAGATTTAATTTGAAACAAGATATTTTGAATAAAAAAATAGATATGATATAAAAATCGTAAAAACGAATATATTTTAACTTTAACCCTTCACTCATCCATATAAAATATACTACGAACATACTGCTTTCCAGATAAACATAGTTCGTAGCCCAATATCGACATATATTTAGTTCCTATACCAACACGTACGTTACATACACACAAGTAATCACCTCAGCTCGTTGCGGAGGATATGATCGGATTCGGCATAAAACGAAATGTGGCTTTACAAGTAAAAACTGCGTCCCGAAAACTTGTGAATACTGGGGAAAATCGAATGCGAGTGTGGCGGAACGAGTGGGTGACGTCGAGCTACGGAAGGTTGTATAGCGTATGAGAACACTGTTTAGGTGTAGCTAAGTAAAATACCATAGGTGTGTCTACAGGTTCAAATTAATCAATGATTAACTATAGCTTTTTAATTAAATTGAAGAAGTGAATTTTGGAAATATGTGTTGTTTGACAGTTAGCGATGATTATTTTTTTACCTTCACGCTGTATCCCGCCCATAGCAGGATATACAGAGGAAAGCTAGTGTTAAGACACTCTGCTCCCCACTTTCTGTCGTATTCTGGAGGCATTGCGTGTTGAGTGGCAGACACCAGAGCGAAGAATTGGAAATATAAATGAAAATAAATATTTCACTTCCTCGAGTGGGGATCGACCCATCGATTGCGTTACAGGCACACCCTTATGCCGCTGCGCCAGGATGGCCTCTACAATAGTTGTTTTTCCAAATCTCAATTTTCCAGCAGGGCAGGTAAAAAGAAATAAACGAAAATATATACCCCTAAGTGGTGATCGAATCTACAAACATTGCGCTGGCAGTCATTAACGCTACTCTCTGAGTAACAACTGCATTGATTCATGTTCGAGTTCAACTAATACTTTAATTAAGTTTGCGTATTTTTCGTATATTTAGTAAATTTACTGCTTTTTATTATTTTGTTTTCAAAATATTCCGTATTACTCGTAATAGATCTGGAAAATTTACTAATCCACAACCACCTAGTGTACGTTGAATGGACTTTAAAGAGTTTTTTACAGGAATCTGAAAACATTTTTAAAATTGGAATCGAAAAATTTATTTGAATGTAGTAACATCCAAATATGCTATTACTACAGAATATATTGCTAGAATATAGGCCACCTCTCCTTTGTCTCATTTGCAATTCTATAGTACGGTCAAGATTCTGTAAAAAAGGCACACAAACCCTTTCCCTTCACGAATATTATCAGGTCTTTTGGATTTAGATATTAATTATTTACATGTAAAGGAAACCTTACTTTTTAACGTCCATCCATTCTTGAACTAGCTGAATGCAAATTTTTAATTTTAGTTTTAAAAATGTATTTGACACCTGTTTTTGTGTTCTGTATATATATTGTTTCTGTATATATACATTTACACATATATATATATGTATGTGACAATAAACATAAAGTATCCGGAACTTTAAATTTAAAAGTCGCGCGTTAACTACTTTTCAAATATATATTCTTTTGTAAGTTGGTAGCACTGTGCTGACCTCCGATACCAATTTTTAGCGCGATCTGGCATCTAGTTTGTTGACAGCACTCAGTTTAGTAAACACACCTCAGTAGTGCGCGGCGATTTTTATAATGAATAATTGAACAAAGAGTTAGCATTAAATTTTGTGTTACAAACAAAATTTCGTGTACGGAAACGTTGAAAATGTTGGGAGAGGCTTACGGTGAATCAATTTTATCAAAAACATAAGCTTATGATTGGTACAAAGCGTTCAAAAACGGCCGTACCGACGTTGAAGATTTGCCTCGTTCCGGACGACCTTCAACTTCTTCAACCGATGAAAACATTGAAATTGTGAAGAAAACTGTGCTCGAAAATCGTCATACCAGTGTTAGAGAGTTAGCACAAGACCATAACATCTCTCGAGAGTCGGTTCGTTTTATTTTTGTTGACATTTTGGACATGAGAAAGGTCGCTGGCAGACTTGTTCCAAAAGAGCTCAGTTTCATGCAAAAAAAGCATCGTGAAGAAGCCTCTTTAGACACGCTGGAGCGTGCCAATGCTCATCCCTCATTCATGGAACGCATCATAACTGGCGATGAAACATAGGTCTACGAGTATGACATGCCAACGAATCAACAATCATCGAAATGGCAGACCCAAAATTGGAAAAGCGGTGGAATCATTTAATCACCCTAAAAGATGATTATGTTGGTGAATAAAAAAAAATTGTTTTCATTGTTAGTCTCGGGACTTATTGATCCATGTTATATATTGACGAGACTTGTTGCATAGAATACAGAGTTTTTTTAAAAAAGATAATCTAATTAAGTTCTTGAGGCTATCCAAGTCGTATCGCTTTGGATACAATACCACAGGTAGGCCAATCCATAATTGCGTAGCGCTAAGAAGCTAGTTCCTACAAAATTAGTGTCCAGGCAAAGCGTAGTGTTGAGTTCTGCCAGTCAACACGCAATGTCTCCAGAATTTAACAGAAAGTTGGGGATGGAGTGTCATAACACTAGGTTCTCTCTGCCTAGGGTAGGCTATGTACGGGATACAGTGTGAAGCTGGCGTGAAATAGCTATTGCAGAAGATCGATTTTCCACCTAGCATATATAAAATGTATGCACTTATCAACGATACAGTAAAATACGAATCATAAAATGAAAAAGTATTAAAGGCGATTAACGAGATTCCCATCCTCGTTTCAGGTTCAGGTGATCACGCGAGGCCTCCAATCGGCCGCACTGTTTGAGCTCGTTACGAACACAGACGCAATGAAGCAATTTCCGACGTTTTAAACTATTACTGTTTACGGATGGGCCCTCTTTCGATTGGTATCTGCGAGTGTAATTACATATGAGGCCGATAGTTATGTATTATTACGAGGGATGATGCAATTGACTTAAAGTATAAATAGAAGGAATGCTTGTAAAATTAAAAGTATATCGTCTTATTTGTATTTACCGTTAAAAATCGTTTTGTTTCACGCTGTATCCCGTATATAACAAGATAGACAGAGGGAGCCCAATTGAGAGACGCCGCACCGTTGACTGGCAGAGCTCAACGCCGCGCTTTGACATTACTAGATATTAAATATTTTATTTTCTCGAGCTTGAGTCGGTTTCGAACAAACAACCAGCTGCGTTTATAGTCACACGCTTGTGCCGCTGCGCCACGACTGGCCTCAACTATAATATTGAATAATTAAACAGCCAATTAAATATAATCTAATATACTTACGACAGATTAAAAATATGAATTTTATTTGATAAATTGTCTCACATTCATCCATTACGTGATAAAGCCTGAATTAAAAAAACATTTAGCACGAGTGTGGCTGTCAGATATCGTACAGTTGTATGGAACGCTATGAAAATAAGTTTTAATATTCGAAATTGATGATTTTGGTAAAAACCAACATAATAATGTAAGGATGTCATAGTTTTCTGGTAAAAAAAATTTGAGTGTTGAGGGAGTTTGGCTTTCTGCGTGGTACCGGCATTGTAATATAATGTTTTTCATACAATTTTGAACTATAATGGTTTTTTTTTTTGTTTAGTTTCACGTCGTATCCCGCACACAACAAGGCAGAGGTCACTTGGGAACCTAATGTTAAACACTCCGTCCCGAATTCTTCTATACGTGTTGAGTGGGGAAAATCAACTTTGCCTCGTTACCGGACTGAGGAAATGATAAAATTAATTACCTCAAGTGGGAATCGAACCCACAACCTGTCGCGTTGACAGTCAAACACTTGCGCCACTACGACAAGACAGGCTACATCTATAAATTTATCTATAGATATTGTCATTACATTATTTTCTATAATGACCCACGCCGCTTGAATAGTTGCCAAGTCTATCAACGTTACTTATAGCAGCTGGAAAGATATTTCATTTATTTAAATATCGTTTTGAATATATTGAAAGCTACTTAAAAATGTTACTTAAAATTGAAAATTAGCTTTTAAATATATCTTTAGATACATTTTTAGCGGAAGCGTTAGCGCTCCTTTTACGAGAACAGCATATAAGGTAAAATATTTCAAACCCATACCTAAAGAAACTAATCAAGATATCTCAACGGTTTGGACGTAGGAGTTTTTTTCATTTCCCGATGTTTATCCATGCCTGTATTTCGTGTGACGCAGTTACGCATAGATACCAATAACGTAACCACTTATTACTATAAAAACACTATTAAAGGTTAAATAACTTTTACGTTTTAAAGAAAAAAATATTTTTTAAATTGTATTATAGAGTGGAGTAGTTAATACTGTGGTTTATTTAAAGTGGTGCTGACCAAAACACTCTGTATAACTCAGAGAAAGTAGTAAAATGACGTATTATCAATGACTTCATATACTGTACGCGAACTATAAATTTACATCTTGTTTTAAGAATTTTACTTTACTATTCTTCTGAATACAAAAAAAAAACTGTAAGATTTGAATCCGCTATTCTTGGAGGCGTTCCAAGAGCGCCAGCCAATTAAGTTATACGGTTATATTCCACCACTGTTAAATTTCTACACAGCTGTTACGGGTTGTTCGGCTATGGACATTGTAACAAAGCTTCATGAACCAAAGGTATTTATAATAAAAATCTTTTGACAATCAATAAATATTTTATATCCATGTCTAATTTAGCTAAGCGAAGTGAGGTTTTCTATTTTATTTTTGCAGAGAGTAAGTAGCTAGTGTTAAGACACTTCGTCCCTATTTGCCGCTGAATTATCGATACATATTGAATAGCGGAAATTAACGTCGCGGTTTGCTTTCTTAGTGGAGTGAAGAAATGAAAATATTAATAAATAATAATTCGTTCCCCTAAGTGGAAAACGAACCCATAACCGTCGCGCTTATGTGGCTTATGTGTTAGTCTCACACTTGTGCCATTGTGCCATGAAGCCTTCACGAAGGTCAAAATAGTCAAACTACGCTACATGATATTTGGTACGCTTGCAGATATTTCAAACTGTGTATATTAACATACGTTTATATGAAGAAATATATATAGATTTGAAAACCAATTGAAATAAGAAAAAAAACTTTAAACAAAAGAGCTTACTGAAAATTTCACTACATTGTCAGAAAGTAGCCGAACGATAAATTTAGTATTATAGAGTCACGTTAGAGATGAAATATAATATGGAAATGGAAAAATTGTGTTTTATATTTCCAATTGTTTGATCTCCGCGACACAAAGAAGTTGTCGCTGCTACCTGATCGATCGGTGCGATACAGATGTGACAGCTACTCGTTGTAGTAAATTATATATTTTTACTTTACATTTTATCTTTGAAGTTTTATTACTAAATTCAAGTCAAAGTATTTTTTTTATAATAAAAAACTTATAACAACAGTTTTCTTGATAAGTTATTGTATTGTATAAATAGCACATCAAACATTGTCAGACAAGGTACAGGTCAAAAAGAATTCTGGGTCTGGAAATTTGAAATTTGAATTTGGTTGGACAGTTTGGCTGGACAAACAGACTGACAGGCTACAGCTTGTTTTTAAATATATCTCTTATATATTTCCTTTTCAGGAGGAGTTAAGGCCAGTCGGTAGCGTCACATACGTGTGATTGGAAAAGCGACAGACTTATAGGTTAAAGTCTCACTCGAGGGAATTAAAAATTTTATATGTTCAAGCGGTGCAGAGTTCCACCACTCAAGACGCAAGATCTCCAGAATTCAGCGGAAACATCATCATCATTCATCTTAGCACAATGCTTCCTCGGCTTACCATGCTACACGCGGAATACAGCGTGAAGCTCAAAACAAGAGATGCCACAATGACAATAAAAATTTGTAACAAATGTATTTAAAATAAGTACGTTAAGAGTAATTTAAAAAATACATTCTGTATTTGTATATAAAAGTCGTATAAGAAAGATATTATTTTTTTAGAGTTCAGGAACGTTTGTACAAAATTACAAATTGCACCACAAATAAGCTTGGCTAAACTCATTTTTGGCGCAGCTTGTTAAGCAATGAAATTGTAATGAAAGGTCGCAAAGCGGGCAAATGAAAAACAACATGAATTATCTCTATATATAATAAAACAGTTAAAATATTATGGCCGTATATTTAGTATTTTTGACTGAAATGGATGAGGGACACTTAAAAGACAGCAAAAAAAATTTTTTATTTCAAATTTTAATAACAATTTCCACACGCTTATAAATTCACAAACTAAGAAATTTACGTATTTATATTTCAAAACCATTTTCACGCTTTTTCAGTAGGTACATATACATTATGTTCCGTAGATAGCACAGTGCGAGTACAGAAAATATCGGTTTTTTACGATCTCTTGTCCAGAGTCATTACACGTTGTATAAAGTATACGGCTGTGGCTAAATATCACTTATTATTTTTCTAGAGTGTATGGAATAAAATAATAAGCTGTTATATCTAGCTATAAAATATTTTCGAGGACGTCGTGGCGCAGGGCCACAACGGTATCACTATAACGCGACGTTCGATCCCAATTCGAGGGAAAGAATAATATTTTCATTCCTTCGCTCTAGTATCAAGGTAAAAGCTTGGGTTTTACTACTCTACACACAATAACTCCAAATTAATAAAGTAGAATTCAGTTTCTCCTTATTAGCTCCTGTAGAATTTGTTGGAGCTAATCTCAGGAACTACAGGTTATAATTTATAAATGAAAACGGTTTCTCAAGATCGGTCTTAGAATAGAGAGAGCGGCTTAAAATTATGGGTCTTACTTATTTCTTTTGACCAATAGAGCGAGACCGCGGGTAGAAGCAACTCAGTATAGAAACTTTGTTTTCTTAATTACCCACATTAAATAAGTTCGTAAATAATTCTAATATATCGCTAGAATTTATTTATATTTTCTAATATATTATGTACCTACAATATATATATAGAACAAGACACATTACTGCTGTACGTGTTCCGAGGCCGATCACGTCCTGTTTTTGTAATTCTGAAAGAATACATTATTCAAATCTATGAAAGGATTCCTTCGTAATGGAATCTTTGATGTCTCGTGTCTTTTAAATACGAATATGAAAAACCCTCGTATTACATCTGTTTTCCATTTCACTTGTTTATTGGTAGTTGAAATATGAAAAAATATTCTATGTAAATCTAAAATGCATTCTATTGTATTATGTATGTTATATGTAATTTATCCAATTTATTGCATGTGACGAGTAAGAAGTAAAGGTAAAAAACAAGAACACAGCTTCACGCTTTATCCCTTGTAGTGGGTAGTCAGAGAAAACGGAGCGCCAAACACTACGATCTCTATATACCTCTTTCGCCTCGTCCACTGTCATCAACCTTTGCATACATGCTCTTCGGGGGTCCTCATGCGTTTTCCTTGACCTTCCTCCAGGATCTTCGATACTGTGTTTTCGAATGTCAACCGAGGTTTCCCCCTACCTCTCTTACCGCTCACTTTTTCATGTTAGATCTTTTGAGCTGATTTAAAATAAGCATTTCATATATAAAATATCTCTCTTTATTTACAAATTGAATCTTTATAAATAAAATGCCTTTGGCGTGGTAAAAAAGATAGAAAGAAAAGAAAAAAGACTGTTACAAAAAGATACAAGTTCCAAATGGCGGAAATTAATTCATAAGTAAGCTTAGTTTATTAAAGAATGAGATGGTACTATATTAAATCCTCTGACTACCCCGCAAATACGAAGGTACGTGGATGCGTGATATTTATAAGTATATATAAATTATTTTAATTTCAAAAGATATAAGATTGTATATGAATGGGTTTTAATATTCATGTATTTATGCCCCGAACCTATTAGTGTTTATGCCCCGATAAGTTGTATCTATATATTTATATGCAGTAAATACATTGTTGTATCTGGAGATATTTTCAGGAGAGGGCCGTGATATTTGTTTCGAACTAATCTGTTTGTTCTATGGTTCGTTTTTCAGGCTTAAGTTAAGCTTTTTAAAATTGTTAGTAAACATTCTGGGGTGGGCTATACCAGACTTTTTTAGAGTGAGTATTCGGCCACCCCCTTTCCTATGCCCATAAGGCTACTGTTTTATTCAAAAGTAGTCTAGTCGTGTGTTCCCGGCTTAGAATAGGATCACCCTGGTACTGGTGGTGTCGTAAGAGGCGACTAAAGTACGAGTGGGAGAGTCACGCCGCCAGGAATGGCGACACGCATGGGCAGACTCGACCGGA